>CAIGRB010000665.1:2416-45438 GCA_903798255.1 Fraxinus quadrangulata | reverse complement strand
GTGGATAAGAGTTATCTTTATAGACGACTGTAGCCCATCAGTGCATAAAGTAGAAATAACATAATCATCCTTATATACGAATGTAGCCCCTTCGATCATAATAGGTACCCTTACACATGACCGTAGCCCCTCATTGGATAAGAGTTACATTTATACAAGGTTGTAGCCCCTTAGTGTATAGGAGTCAAATACAGGATTCTAGTACACGACCGTAGCCCCTCTGTGCACTAGAGTAAGATGACCACGTCGGGTATTTTCTGATGGTTTCAAAATAATCATGCTCATTTACTAATTTCTCGAAAATAATACATTTCATGTAACTAATATTAAATAAACATGATTATAAGTTTATTAGTCAAAAATCTATTTTTTTTTGAAAGTAAGATCTCCACTCACACAAAACAAGCTACAATCTATAACGAACGGTAAACTTTTACAATCTCTTCGTCACCACCTGAAATACCATACAAGATAACTAATTTGACCACTACCAAATCAAGAAACCTCTAATATCTAAAGCTATAATACTTCAACCAAATTTCTTGGTATTTGAATAAATCTCCCAAATTATCCTTTAATAAGTTGAAACTAATTAAACTTTCTAGTCCATTTACTAATAACTAATTCATCAACATAACCTTCATTCCAAACATAAATGTAACTACCCCCTTCAATCTAATGACAACTAGTAACTATAATTCAACCAATTAAATTTTCATCTTGTTCCATAAATTCATAATTTCAAGTAAGTATTTCATCATCACAATCATTTTCACCAAATATCCTTCATTCAAGAATTCATATAAAATTCTAGGGTTTGCCAATCATAAAACTCCTTACCTTGATTCAAATGGAAGCTAATCAATCAAGAAGCTTGAACTAACAATGGAACTCCTTCAACTTAAACTGAAATTAAACTAACAAATTAAAACCCTAAAAATTCAACATAAATTATTCTTTTATCTCTTGAAGAAATAGATGAATTAAACCCAAGATTGAGGAAAATAATACTTACTCATTCTTCCTCCCTTTTTCCTTCTTTTTTCTTATTTTCTTTCCCCTTTTTCCTTCTCTTTTCTCTCGGTCTCTCTCTCGATTCTTCTCTCTGCCCTCAGCCGTGTGTGTGTGTGTGTGTGTTAAAATGAAAGGAAATGGGTTCCAATTGCCAAATTAATGGGCTTTTTGCAAAGGAAGTCCCTTCACTTTCAAGGATACATAAGTAAATCCTCAACTTCACACCTAATACATCTTAACCCTCATATTTTATCAATTATGGAATGAGTGCCAATTAAATGATTTGCTTCATTTAAGTCCAATTTGACCATGACTTTGACAATTCCACCTTTGACTTTGACTAATTAAAATGGGTTGTAACAAATACAATGTTACAACAAATCCAATTCATCATCTTTGACCTTTTTCCGACCTTATGAGGTTACATGGAATGTAGGCGACGCAACATTAACTACAAGTGATAGTGAAGAAAAACAGCATTCAAACATACCAAATAATGCTCAGAACGAAGAAGACCCCATATACATTAAGAACTGAAGCAAAAGATGGGTTCTCTCTCAACTCATGGATAGTTTGATGACAAAAAAAATAGTTGACCCTGCTAAAAAATTAGTTGCAAGATACATAGTATCAAAGATCAGGAAAAGCAATATGGTCATAATGATTTCTCAAAAACAAAAAAAAACATAAAGATACATTATCTACTTTTTGAAAGGTCCTCGCCTTAATTGGCGCTAGACATATCATCCTTGTCGTTTCCATCGCCTCATTCAGAGTCATCTCATTAGGACAGCCACGGATCGACCACTCTCGAACCTGATCATAAACCAGTTGAAGCAACTTGGCACCACACATGGTTAAAAATTTTGAATTCAACTGACTCTTTACAGCTTTCGCTGCATCCTCTGAACTTGCCTCCGGATCAATCTTTAGGAATATGATCAGCTTCTCATCCTCTTTCACTTGTTCTTCTTTTTCTAGCCTTTTTTTCAAAATTTTCTGTTATCTTTTCCATCGTATCATGTGCTAAATTCTTGCCTCCCAAGTAAACAATGGCTTTGTCGAGTCAGTATTCATTATCCTTCAACATCGGAAATAGGGCTTCCTCCATTATAATTGTCTGGAAAAAAAAAATGAATCATAAGCAACAAGCAAGGTAAAAAGAAAATGTTAAGTTGAGGACCGTACCTTCCTACTCTCGAACAATGCCTCGTGACTTATGGCTCTCTATGGTTGTCGCATTAGAGAAATGACGCTTCATCACTACAGGAGTAATAAGCTTGATCATATAGTCTGAAAAGACAGCCTATCGAATAGAAATTCCATCTTGATCATTAGCAGCTTGTGAAGATGAAAAGGAAGGGATCGCAGCTACAACTGAAAAATGGGTCGTTCTACGGTCACAAACTAAAGCTAAGTTCCCTTTTCCTAATGCGGTCACATATACGTCTCTTCCTCTTATTTCCTTTTGCTTTGATAACAGCAATAAGTGGTGTCACCTCAACAGTAGCAGGATCGAAATCCATATTTGCGAGTATCAATCAATGACATGATCAAATAACAAATATTTTTGAAATTGATTGTCAAATAGAAAATTGGAAAAAGGAAATGATGCGAAAGGATAAATGGCAACCCTAAGACGAATGATTCTAATAGAAAAAGCATTTTCTTGGTCTTGAACTAATCCATTTTTCCATGTGGAAGCGTTAACACCACTGGAGCTTCAAATGGGAAAGCGTTGATTAAAAATTGTGCGCTTCGGATAGTCTCAATCTAATGGAAAGGAAAACTCACCCTCTCTAATGTGAACATAAAAGAATACGATTTTCCACCCTCTATACGAATGCGGTGAGAGATATGAAAATGAGGCCTGGTATTGAAAACGACATAACTGTTATAGTCTCAAAATCTCTTCGTCCCATAGAAAGAGGGAAAAAGCTCAAGATATGTATGAATTTGGTTCTTCATACACGTACAAAAGCACCGTAACCTCCCAATCTATTACTCTGGGAGAAGCTCATGGTATTTGGGGACTTGTATGATGTATTGAATTTGGGAAGTCAGCAGGAAGACAAAGAAGTATTGGTGCCAACTCAAGTTCGGTGGCAACAAACGTGAGTCACAAACCCAGCTGGTTGCATAGGTGGACTCGGGTTCTAGATGAAGAAGACTCTAGAAGAAGATGCATCTGTTGAAGTTTGTTTTCAAATTCAGTTATTTTGTACAGCTTTCATTTACCAACTTGTATAGAATTAGTTAGGTTAGATTCTTTCTTTCTTTATAAATAGCCAAGCAATGGTACATAAATTCTTGAAGTTTGTTTTCAAATTCAGTTATTTTGTACTGCTTTCATTTAACTATTTGTATAGAATTAGTTAGATTAGATTCTTTCTTTCTTTATAAATAGCTAAGCAATGGTACATAAATTCACAAGAGAAATGAATGAATACGAATTGATCTTCTCTTCCAAATTACTTTCTTCATTATATATCTTTTTCTAACATGATGTGGTCTGGAAACACCACAAAAATCCTTTCAAAGCCTTATTCAGAGAGGTCTCATAGAAATAACTAGATTATGCAGGGATATTAAGGAGAGATGGAGAACGAGCCAAAGGCCTAGATAAAGGAAGAGACGTGATTTCCTCACATATTTGACTAGGTTTATGATGATCAACCAAGTTATCATATAAAATACGGTCCGGAGACATCTTGATGCAGAAGTGTATCAAGTTGATAATGAACAATAAAATTGAAGGTGAAAGGCGGATAAAGAAAAGAATCTAGGGCAAAGGAAATAGTTTATTCATATAATTCAGTTGTGGTTGAATATATTGCCTTAAGTCCCTTTATATAGATAAAAACTTTTGAAACTAAATAAACTTCATTTATACAAATTTAAATAAAGATAACATCAAATAACTACTATAATCTAGATAATTTAAATAAAAGATACATCAAATAACTACTATAATCTAGATAAACTCCACTTTTATTTAATCATGGTCTTTCGCCTTGAATATGCTTTTAACTCTTTCTTTGTTGCATCATTCTTATCCAACTGAAAAGAACTCGACTCCAACGATGTGTAATTCAAATAGGCATCTAGAAGCACTTCATCAACAACATCCTTGAGAGGACGACTACGGAGCTTTGTCCTGTAGACATGTTAGAAGATAAAATCGAGGCTCGAAGGTGCTTCGATAAGAATATAAATCTACTATATTTAAAATAGGACTAACAAGCTTGACATCATCATCAGACACAATAGTGATTGGGAGCCCCGTGTAGATGAAAAACCTTTTTGAAAAATAACGTAGCGATATATGGCGTGTTAGTAGACTTGGAACAGGGAATGAAATGGCCCATCTTAGAGAACTTATCTACGACAACGAAAATGGAATCATGACCTCTAGTAATTTTAGTTAACCTTACGATAAAATCTTTGTTAAGATCACACCAAGGAGTACAAGTAACATGGAGAGGACTATACATCCTAGTATTTTGATGTTTTGCCTTACATAATTCACAAGTAAGAGAATGATACAGAATACGAGCAACGTCCATTTTTAAGGAAAGGCCAATAAAACGTATCCTTGAGGCAATAGTTTTTTTGTGTACTAAAATGACCAGCGAGACCTCCTCCATATAGTTCCTAAACAAGAAACTCTCGAAGTGAGGTACATGGGACACACAACTTGGTTCCTTTAAAAAGATAACCTTTCTTAAACAAGAAAGTAATGTTATCATAGGAGGAGTTAGCTAAGAGTTCCTGAAAGATGAAACGAAAGTCAGGACAAATAGGATAATCTTCCTTCAAATGCTCAAATCCTACCACCGTTGAGGTTGTAGTAAGAAGTACAGTAGTAACATGTCTAAAGGAATCATCCGCTTCATTATTGACCCCAGCTCGATGGTAGAGGACAAATGTATATTCTTGAAGAAACTCTATCCACTTAAAGTGTCGATAGTTCAAATTATGATAAAAATCGAGATAATGAAGGGCTTGATGGTCAAAATAGAGAATGAACTCCTAGGGCAATAAATAATATTGCCAGTGACGAAGAGATTGGACATCATCATAGAATTTCTTTTCATAAGTAGAATGCTTATGTCACTCCTAATTTAATTTCTCTCTAAAATAAGCGATAGGATAGCCATCTTGACTCAAGACACCACCTATACTGACGTCAGATGCATCACACAAAACATAAAAAAAATTCAGAGAGATCAGGGTAGCATAAAATGGAAGCATCTATCAACATTTGTTTAATAGCTAATAATGCTTTCTATTCTGATGAGGTCCAATAAAGAACCCATTTTTCTTCATATACTCGGGGATTGTAATAGAGCTAAAGCCTTGGATGAATCTCCCATAGAATGAAGCTAGAGATTTTAGTTGGGTTAGCAAAAATCCCTTGAGCGAAGATAATGTACCTTAAGAAGACCTAAGAAGAGAACTTGTGACTGTAGGAAGGAACACTTCATAAAGTTAACAAACAATTTGGCATAACGAAGTAAGGAAGACTTGTGGAAAGTGATCTAGGTGTGTACCTATTATGACTGACTATATATCAAGATGTCATCAAAATAGACCATGATAAATTTTCCAATGAAATGTCAAAAGATTGAAAGCCTAAGAATAGCTAATTAAGAGGGGAGTGAATTGGTTTTAAAAACCTTTTGGAATGATTACTTCAAAGTTTCAAATAATTTTGGAATAAGTATATCGATCAAAGGAAAAACACAATTATGAAAGCTATAAGTAAAGGAAAGAGAATAAGCAAATGATGTAATTGTGAAGGTTCGATCCAAATTAACGATCTACGTCCTCGGTTACCGAGCTCTCCATCAAGAGTAAGGCATTTTCGCTATATTTGATTGACTTATAGCGTAAACCAAAACCTTACAAAGCTTCCGGTGACGTACACACAAGGAGCACCGATCCTTATACAATATTGAACTTTCCAGAACCTCAATATGAACCATAAGTTTGAAAAGAAATAATTTTACAATTTGAAACTTCGCTCTTAATAATCTGTATACACAAATTAAGTACGAAGAGAGACATAAGCTAATACTTTATGAATAGTAATAGATGAAAGCTCAAGTGTTAGATGAGAAAACTTTGATAATGAAAATGAATAAAGGATTTGATTCACTCAATCAAATGTTTTACAATAAATGGTTTGATTATAAATAAGATGCAATATCAATGTAGTTTTGCTCAAGAATATTTCATTTTAATGCTCTCAAAAAGACTTACAATGAATGCAAAAAGTGAATTTATGTATAGAGTTCAATGGGCAAAAATATTTATGGAACCGAACAGCCAACCAGACGTCCGCTTACTTGTCTGGACATACAAAAACTAGCCGTTGTGCACTAGACATTAGAACGGTCAAAAAAGTGATCGTTACATGGTCCGGAAATACAATGCTTTGTCCGGACGTTTGCATTTCAGCATTGTAATCAATTTTGTCTTTGCATGGTCCGATCTGAATAATTAAAATATGATCTAACTTTCGTTTAAAAAATTATTTATGCAAGTGATGATCAAAGTAATTTTTAGCATATCAAAACGGTTTTTGAGCTTTCATCGTTTAGTGCTAAGAATTGAAGTATTTATACCATTACAAGTGAATGTAAGAGACTAATCCAAAATCTTTCTTTGATGCGTGACTATTGAAACTCTTTGTCTAGAATGATTTATCTTGAATGCTCAGCTTTCATCAATCCCTTTATTGTAAGTCTGGTTGTTCGACTTTCATCACTTCCTTCATTGTAAGTTCATTTTATAATGTGAAAGCCTTGATAGCAAATGTTTTGTTCTTGATTGATCAATATTACATAGGATGCTTTGAAGACTTAAAATCGATTGTTAGAGAAAAAAATCATTTTCTTTGTTATGATCAAAATATTAAGGTTAAGTCAACTATGGGTCAACAATTTTCCCTTTTTTTATTATGACAAACAAAATGAGTTGCAAAGTAATATCAACAGTCGACAACGAATAAAAATCATGTATTTCAACAATCGGAAAAGAATAAAAATCATGAGTTTCATATATTCTCTCTACCTTTTACAAATTAAAAACCATTTATTAAAAGAAAAACTCATTGTCATGCATAATCATCTCACTTTCCCTTTTTTTCATAAGCTAAACGATAGCGCAATTATGATCAAAAAATCAAATCAACCGTAGGAAAGAATAATATTCCCCCTTAATTAAACACAAAATGCTAGTTTAAACAAAACGATAATCATCATCAAAATTTTTAATCAAGGCATAGATGGCATAATTTTCATTGAATCCACATAAATCATGTTGCAAGTAGTTCCAAAAAAAAAGTGAAAATAACAACTAGATATCTAAGGCTTTGGAGGAGGCGGTGGATGATGCGATGCGTCAAATCGGGCATAGAGTCATTGACTTGAGCTTGCATAGCATCCTAACAAACGGTTATTTGATAGAGTAATCTAGCTTGCCCATTGACGGATGATGTGAGTGAGTTGATGCGATCGTTGAGTAGATTGTAGTGATCCTAGATAAATGTGAAACCACCGGTGGAAGGAGGAGCACTAGACCCCGAAATCTCATGAGGGGGGTTCAGAACGTGTGTTACATCATCAAAAGGTAGAGTCGAAGGACCTGAAGTGGGAACGAAATCTTTGGTGTGAGCCACCCATTGACCATGCTCTTTATCAATTTTCATACGTTTAAGAGTTTGGATATTGATGGCATAGGTATCACGGAGTGAAACGGAGGTCTCATTGCAAATGAATTTCAAAATATTTAAAATTTTTAGTAATAAGCATGTTATAAGATAAAACTTTGACGCGTCGAGTGGAATGGAAAAGTTTCATGAAATCGATTGCAATGGTTGGAAAGTCTAATTTCCACCCAACTAGAAACGAATCGAGAAGGAAGAGATCGAAATTATTTACTTCGTCCCCGATGACCCTTTCGAGGAAAAATGACATGTGTATTGATATTTTGCAAAATTTTACATGGAGGAGTGAGTTGATTGACACTAAGTTTGGTGATATTTTTGATGTTTTTCCTCATAACACCACGGCGTGTCTCAGTAGGATTAACTCTTTCCAAAGAGGATGAGCTTCATGAAGAAAAATTTGGTTTTCACACACCTCTAGCTCGAGAATTTCTCAGATGAGAGTTTTGAGATGGTAACACAAGTGTTTCTAAGTAAACAAGAAATTTCATGACCTAGGAGTGATAACCATGTTTTTGTAAAATTCTTGCATGAGACAGGGATATGCATTTTCCTCTAAAGTGGCTATCGACACACAATCCATGTGTTCAAAGTATTCTTCTATGTGAAATGTTGGTACATCGATGATAAAGTCGGTAAAACTAACATTCTTACCTATTAGAAATGGAGGATCCCGCCTAACGATAGTCTTCATATGATTTCCTCGTGACTAGACATGATGAAAAATAGAGACTTAAAAAAAAGATAGAAATCAAACCTAGGTTTGAAAATACTCAAAATTGTATGATAGAAAATAGTGATATTAATAAAATTGGAGGAGGAGAAGATTGGTTTTTGGATTTGGGAGAGTGAAATGATGAATTGAGAACAAAAATGGGTGAATAGGAGGTGGATGCACGTAGTGGAAAAGGAAGAGAAGAGAGAAAATAAGGAAGAAATAGTTTTTCAATCGCAATTAAAAATCTGGAATTATGCAGATCCGGATGTCCACGATACAGACCTGGACGTTCGCATTGAAAAGTCCTAATTTTTCTGTCAATCCAAAGAGCTTAATCCAGACGTCTTCATAGTTGTCTGATTCCTCATCCAGACGTTTGCATCATAGTTTTAATAAAATTTTGAGCTTTATGATGAAATGAAATAAAATCAACAATTTTATCAACAAATAGACACATTAGCCACATCGATACAGACCTTGACGTTCGCATTGAAAAGTCCTATTTTTTCTTGCAATCCAAAGAGCTTAATCCAGACGTCTTCATAGATGTCTGATTCCTCATCCAGACGTTTGCATCATAGTTTTAATAAAATTTTGAGCTTTATGATGAAATGAAATAAAATCAACAATTTTATCAACAAATAGACACATTAGCCACATATTTAAATTTCATCTAGAATGCCCAAGCCTCTTCGAATATGCGAAAATCTATCAAGATCTAGAAGTTTAGTAAAAATGTCGGTTAATTGATTTTCGGTGTTCACAAATTCTAACACAATATCTCGCTTCTGTGCATGATCTCATAAAAAGTGATGTTTAATTTCAATATACTTTGTTTGAGAATGCAAGACGAGATTTTTTAAAGCTTTATAGTTCTTGTGTTATCACACATAATAGGTATATGGTCAAACGTTAAGTGATAATCACTAAATGTTAGTTTTATTCATAGAACTTATGCACAACAACTAGCAGCCGAGATATATTTGGTTTTCACGGTAGACAATGCAATGAAATTTTATTTCTTAGTAAACCATGACACATGTGGAAAGCCTAGAAAATGACATGTTCTGTTAGTGCTTTTACCTTCAATTGTGCAACCGTCGCAATTGACATCCGAATAGCAAGTAGGTCAATGTGAGAATACCAAAGACCTAGAGTTCTTGTGCCACTAAGATATCTAAAAATTCGTTTTACGGCAATAAGATAAAATTTTTTGGGATTAGATTGAAATCTAGCATATAAGCACACACTAAGCATAATATCGGATCTACTTGCGGTTAAGTAAAGAAGAGATTCGATCATACCTCGATATTTTGTCACATCAACGGAAGTGCCTCAGTCATCTTTGTCTAATTTTATGGATGAACTCATCGGAGTGTTCATTGGCTTTAATTCCTTCATATTGAACCTTTTTTGCATATCTAATATATACTTATTTTGACTAATAGATATTCCCTCATTAGTTTACTTAATTTGAAGCCCAAGGAAGAATTTAAGTTCTCACATCATACTCATTTCAAATTCATTGCTCATACATTTTGAAAATTCATCACAAAGACAAATATTAGTTGCATCAAATATAATATCGTCAACATAAATTTGAATAACAATGATATCATTCTTTTAAGTTTTGATGAAAAGAATAGTATCCGCTTGATGTCGAGTGAATCCTTTATGGCAAGCAAATGCAAAAAGCATGCGACTGGATTCTAATCTAGCCACCGGTGCAAATGTTTCTACAAAATCAATGCATTCTTCTTCATTGTAACCTTGTGCAACTAATCTAGCCTTTTTATNTGCAAAAAGCATATGAATGGATTCTAATCTAGCAAACAACGCAAATATTTCCTCGAAATTAATGCCTTCTTTTTTATTGTAACCTTGAGCTACTAATCTAGCCTTATTATGCACAATTATCCCATTCTCATCACGTTTATTTTTAAAAACTCATTTTGTACCAATGACGGTTTGATCATTTGGTCTAGTAACTAAATCTCAAACATGGTTTATTTCAAATTAATTTAGTTCTTCTAGCATAGCTAGAATCCAAAATTCATCAAACTCGACTTCTTTAAAATCTCTTGGTTCAATTTGAGAAAGAAATGCACAACTATGAAATTGATTTCTAGTAGAAGCTCTAGTAGTAATACCTTTAGATAAATCACCAATAATAAGTTTCTTTGGATAAGAGGAAACAAACATCAATTCCTCATGTAGAGGTGGATCATCATGTTGATTATTTGCTTCTTCGTGATTGTCTGCAAGATTTTTAGGATCGTCCTTGTTTAGATATTGGATATTCATTTGCTCGAATGGAATCTTCAATCTTACATCTTGAGCAATATCTCTCTCTTGATGAAGAAAATTAGATTCATCAAAGGTAATATACATAAATTCTTAACCGACTAGAGTCCTTTTGTTAAAGACTCTATAAGCTTTACTTATCGATTAATATCATAGAAAAATTCCAACATCGTATTTTGAATCAAATTTTTTCAGAATTTTTTTTGTGTTCAAAGTGAAACATTTGCAACAAAATTTCTGAAATAACCTATGTTTGGAACTCTATTTTTCCAAAGTTCATAGGGAGTTTTTGTTTTCTTTCAACTAACAAGAACTCTATTAATGATATAGCAAGTGGTGTTAACAGTTTCGGCCCAAAAATAGTTTGATAGGCTATTTTATTAAGCATAGTCCTAACCATATCTTGCAATATATGATTCTTCATTTCTATTACACCATTTTGTCAAGCAGTTCTAGGAGTCGAGAAATTGTCTTCATATCCATTTTTGTTATAAAAAATTATCAAATGCGATATTGTCAAATTCTCCACCGTGATCACTTCTAATATTTGTAATTGTATATCCCTTTTCGATTTGAACATTTTTACAAAAATGTTTCAAAGTATTCAAGGCTTCATCCTTTAAGTTCAAAAGTAGGATCCAAATATATCTAAAAAGGTTATTGACAATGACGAAAGTATAATATTTACAGCCTATGCTAGAGGTTCCAGATGGTCCAAAAGATCAATGTGGAGAAGTTGTAGAGGTTTTGTAGATGAAGAGTGTAATTTATGTTTAAAAGAATTTTGCACTTATTTCCCAAATTGACAAGCAACACAAATCTTATTTTTCTCAAATTTTAAATTTGGCAATCCTTTGACAAAATAATTTTTGAAATTTTTTTTCGGGAAGATCCATGTTAACATGATCTAATCTCTAATGTCATAACCAAGTATCCTCTATTAAGTTTGATAAACGTTTTAATTACTTTCAAATTCGATAGTTATGATACAAACATATTTAATTCGACTTTATATAAATATTACTTATTTTGATGTAGTATCATTAATAAGGCATTTGGAATAATCGAATTTTATATGATAACGTTTATCACATAATTGACTATACTAAGCAAATTGTGTTTGAGATTATCTACTAATAAAACATTTTCAATTGAAAGGGATCACTGATTACCAATGTTTCCAACTCCAATGATTTTTCATTTTGCATTGTCTCAAAATGTAACATGACTTCCATCATTCTTTTTGGAATTTT
Source organism: Fraxinus quadrangulata (assembly GCA_903798255.1). Lineage (NCBI taxonomy): Eukaryota > Viridiplantae > Streptophyta > Magnoliopsida > Lamiales > Oleaceae > Fraxinus > Fraxinus quadrangulata. The sequence continues at coordinate 33,416 of CAIGRB010000665.1, read as the reverse complement.
ATAGTAATGTACTATCTCCAACCAAGTGCTTTGAGCATCCACTATTTGCTTATCTTCTATAGTATCTACAAAGATAATTTAATTTTTGATCTTTGGTACACATACAAGTTTTGGTCATTGGTAGTTAGTTTTAGTGGACTCTTGAATCCACTTTTTTTTTTTTATTTCAAAGTGTAGCCTCTTTTTGGTTAGACAATTAAAGGCAACATGTACATTTTTATTACAAAAGCTACAAGCAGTGATTTAGAATATAGGCATTTGATGCTTTAACAAATAAATTTTGAAAGATTTTTGTTTCAAGAAGGGTTTATACCCAATTCTTCCTTTATCAAAAACATATTTTTGATCATCAAGCATTAAGCTAAAATTCTTATTACCTCGAGTGAATTTGTAAACAATCTTAGTCAAATTTTCAAAATTTTCTTTTAAAGAAGAATTTTCTTTAATTAAATAATCATAATCTTTTTGAGTTTCAAAAATATTCTTGATTTCATTTTTTAACAAGGAGTGTTTCTTTTTTAGAATGAAGTGATTAAAGGCAAGTTTTTCAAATTTCTCAAGAATTTCATCATAGGAAGTAAATAAATCATTATATAAACATTTTTCAATAGGATATACCTCATTTTTCAAATTTCTTTTCTTGTTTGGGCATTCAATTCTCGTGTCCAGGTTTGTCACAATCAAAGCAAATGATTTTCTTGCTTCTTTCTTCACCATTTTCTTCTTTCTTTTGAAACCTCCAATTATTGCAAAGACCATTCCATTTCTTAACAAGAAGAACTCGATCATCAATCATGTTTTCACTTGTATTTCCTCCTTCAATTGCTGATTTTAAAGTTATTTGGCGCTTATGAGGCTCATTTGATTCTTCTTTGCTTTTCCTCGTTTCTTCCTTAGTTTCGACGTTGTTAGGATCAGAAGTCATCAAGGTACGATAAAGTTCTTCCAATGGATATGAGTTGACATCTTGATATTCTCTATCAACATCCTTCATGAGCTTCAATCTTCCAATTGTGACATAAGCATTTTTCTTACAAGCTCACTGTTAGTAAATTTACGATCGAATGCTTTAAAGCCATTAACAATATCGACAAAGCAATTAATCACATCGACAATAAATTTATCTTGTTTCATGAAGAAAATCTCAAATTCTTTAACCAAAAGATTAATTTTGGTTTCCTTTACGTTACTCGTACCAATATGAGTGACTTCTAATTCATGCCAAATATCATATACGAAATCACATGTGCTAATACGATTAAATTCATTTTTATTTAAAGAATAATAAAGTAGATTTTTTGGCTCTAACATTTAAAGATAATTTTCTTTTATCGTCTTCATCATACTCTTCTATAGGTTTTGGAATGATTTGATCGGGAATCAACTTTAATCATCTTTGTAAGTACATAAAGACAATATTCAATGACTTCCCAAATATTATAACCTATAGATTGAACATATATCATCATCCTAACTTTTCATTAATTATAATGTGTGTCATCAAAGAAGAAATGACGATTTGTAGAATACTCCTCAATGTTTTAAAGATTGTGGTTAGTCATTGGATTAATATCTTAATTAGATTATTTGTGCAATTTCCTCTTATTTTTATTTTTTTTAACTTAGACCTATGGCTTAATCCTTGAGATCCAACTCCAACGTTATAGGAGAATGGCACCTTGAAATCAACAATTAGCTTTTACTTTTACTTTTCGTTCATCATGCCAGAGAAAAGTTGAAATGGCAATTTTTCAAAGTCTTTCTCCCCTCCAAGTAGTGAGCACTTTATTAAGTCCTTGTTTCTCTTCCATTCTTAAAAAATTCTATTTTTTACATACTTATTTTCAACCACATATTCACTTAATAAAATATTTTACATGTAAAAACAAATTTTTTTTTTACTTTTTAGCCACACATTATTCAAAAATTCACTATTTAAAACAATATTTTTTCTAGAAAAATGACCACCAAACAGGTATAATGCTACTCAAACAGGGCGGGAAACCGCCCCAAAAAAAGGGGGCTGAGGTGGACCCCGCCCTGGTTCACCAAACAGAGGCTAACCTATTTTCTCAAAAAAATAATATTATGCTGAACCACCTCATTTTATTTATATCTATATATCTTTAATGTTTAACATGGACAAACCAGCAATGAGGATGGGGTGAACATCTATTGTGCCAATACAGAAATATAGTAATCCTTGGACTCAGACCAACTAACTAAATATTGTTTATGTATTAAACTTGCTTAACATAATTCTTGGAGCAAGTCTGCGAGCTTCCAACAACTTCTCTTTGGCTGCAGGGACAAGAAAATACAAATAAGATCTCACTGAAAATTGCAATTGAAAAACACCAAGGGCTAGCTGTCAGTATTGGCCAACTCAGGCAGTTACCAGTTTTCTCTTCTTCTCGCTTTTTAGCGGCATCTGCTCTCTTTTGTCGTACAAGGGCTAAACGCTCTGAAAGGTTAAAAATCTCGATCAATCAATGGGGAAATCAATATTGTGTTTCTCTATTAGAAAGATGAGAATTTAAGACAGGCTGTTCCATTGTACATGTTATTTTGTTGGGGATGGGTTAAACACATAATAAAAGCTAAGAAACGAAGTCCTGGAGCAGATTCAACTATGTTACCTAAATCTTTCCGTGCCTGTTCTGTCTTTCCTTGTTCTTGCAGCTTCATGTACCTTTCGTGAGCTTTCTTTCTTTCAATCTCCTCTCTGCAAACAATGACAGAACAAAGATGAAGTAGTGAATACTATGGATACAGAACAGTCAGCTGAAAAAAGAGAACACCAAGGAAAGGGTTACACTCAATGAGACCAACTCATTCAAAGTGGTTAACCATAGAACTTTGTGCCACACTACATTACAGTTGAAGTCGCACATATTTTTCAGTCAAAGACTAATTTATCTTTCAAAGAATTAATGGTTTTCTTTAAAAAAAAAAAATTTATAATGTCTTTCAAGCTTCATGCAACTTATATCATTTCTTTCCTGCCAATGGTCCTCAAGAATGAACTCATAAACAAAATATACAAGTCATTAACCATCAGGTAACCAGCAAACAATGTCGGGCAAATTTAACCACATAACAAGTTGCCAGCTCTATCAAAGCCTACATGGAGATGCCCGGTAAATTGCAACCAAGATATAGTTCACCAAGATATATGCTATCTACTTCTACAGTGGATTGTCACTGTGGGAGGGAATATAATAAGCTCACCGCAAAATCAACATGTTAGAAGTCTAGCATCCCCAAATAAATTAAAAACATTGACATCAAGAAAATTGGATGCTACCATTTATAAGAAACAGGAAATAATAGAAAGATATGCAGGCAAGCATTCGAGACTTGAATTGGACCTTTCCAGTTTTCTTCTTCTGATCTTATTATACATGTTATATTGTGCCAACAAGAAAAGGGAAGGAAAAAGGAAGGAAAAGAAGACCATTTCTCAATCATTTCCAATCACACCCAATGCCAAGAAATAAGTATTCACAAACCTTTCACTCCTAGAAAGCTCAGTGGTTTTCTCCATCTGACAAATACAAGGATCATTCAGTAAACGAAAAACACTACAAATTACTAATTGAACAGATAAACTTATATGAGAATATTACATTGATATCTCGCGCTTTCACGTTTTTTGGTTTAGCCAAATTTGGATTTTCAATCTGAATGATACCCTGAGTGCCTTTCTGCTTCTGTGTACATCATTGACAAAAAAGAGAACAAATGTTTATTTATCTAGACATTTCATTAAAAGACAACTGTATTAAGACACCTCGGAATGCACTACTCAAAAACCCTCTACACTGAATATGACATGAAAAATGCAATGACCCATATTTTACTGACTTCAGTTTCAGCTTCATCCTCAGACGGATCTTCTGATTCTTCCTCAGATCTCTCCTTTTCTTTCAGCTCAGCTTCTTCCTGATATACAACAACATAGATAAAACACATCTGAAGCGAAAGAAAATGCAATTGTATGGAAATCAGAAGTATACTTGATCATCTAAGATCCAGTAACTGACTGGGTCCACCAGTGGAAAAAGAGAGAAAAAGGAAGAAAAGAAACATTAATCGAGTCAAGTAATATATTCAAATGACATTTTCTATTGGTGCTATCAGTGGCCAACATGACACCCATTCCCTCACCAATATCCATAAAACACTTGTGGATATTCACTTTCTAAGTTTCAAAACGTGCAGAATGGCTATGGGGTCAAAGATGCCAATTTCTCATGTTTCATTAGCTTGTTTAAGAAGCTGCCATACATTTTCATATCATATTGCACAAAATTACTGAATCAAGTCACTTTCACCATTCATAAACTTAAAAGCACAAAAAATTGCGACTGCCCCAACACACATTTGAAACATAATAATATATAGGGCCATGCTATGTGTACATAGGTGTACACATAGGGGGTGACATAATGTGAGTGCGGTGGGGACACATAGATTAATCCTAATATATAAATAGATACAGAACATGAAGTTGAAACTAAGATCATTAGATTCTAAAACAATAGCATGTCTATGGAAATATCATAGGGTGCAAAGTTAAAAGGAAAATAGTTTACCATCTTAAACATACGAGGCCGAGAAGCACAGGTACCAGCCACTGAATCATCCAGAAAAAGGAAAGTTTTGAGTCGAGGAGAATATAAAACACATTACTGCCAAACTAGGCAATAAAATTAGACGATCCCTCCCCTCCATCTCTCTTTCACCCGGCGCTGCAGCTGCTTCGCATTAACTTCATATATTTTTGCTTTCTAAACACATAATTTGAACTTCATATTTTCTTGCTTTCTAAACACATAAATTTATAGTAAAACCAAGTTTGTGTCATTCTACTTTTGGAGGTAACACATTTCACATGTATCCAAGAATATATCAATCAGAAATTGTTTATAAATCTTCATATATCAGCAATTCAAGGAAAAGAAGTATTAATATTCAAAGATTTACTTTCTTAAGTAGGAACATTTAAAGAATATTCCTTAACAACACTTGAATCCAAGTATGAGCGAATAGCCACTTTAATTAACAATAATTAGTCTAAGCCAATTCTCAACATTAGTTCATATTACTTATGGTTAGCATTCAAAAATTTCCAAGGAAAAGTAAGAAATGAATTCATTTAACATGTCAAAATGTATCTAATTGCATGTAACTTTGAGCTAGAGTTGTTGGTCAAAGTTCGTTTTCCATGACAATGTTTCGAATAACCAAAAAAGGAAACCTTTTAGATGTCTTCTGGAAGGGGTTCCAAAATGCAATGGTGAATTTGTAAACTTTTAGAAAAAAAAAACATAATGCTTTGCTTGTAAAACAGATATTCAATTCTCACATATTGAAAAAATATATTTTTATATGAAAATCTTTTCCTAGAATTGTGTGCTTCATTAAATAATTTAAAGTTAATTAACTCCATGGAATTTCTTTTCACCCCATTAAAACGGAAATGCTCCAAGTTAGTTAGGGAAACCTATCAGGACTCTGAACGAAGCTTGGCTTATAATTGCAACCAAATTTTTTTTACAAAAAATCCAATCCAAGTCTGGATGAAAAATTTTCGAATCCAAATTCGAGCGTGTTGATCTTATGCCGAGACCAGAGGCAGTAAACACAATTTCAAAAAATTCAAAAACAAAAGATACAATAGTGCATAGAAATCATCTGCAAGAATTAAGCAAAATTCAACATTGAAGCACCAAAAACCACTAACAAAATCGACAATACAAAATACTTCACTTTCCACAAAGATCCCAATCCCGCCATAAACACTGATACTAATCCAATTTCATCTCAAAACAAACAACAAAAGTTCGAAAAAAACAGCTATACAAATACATACACGGATACATGCCAACTATTATAGACAAAAACAGGGAAGGAAGGAAGCGCCAAAACATACTCATCTGCTCAGGAGTCGAGAACTGGCGACGGCCAGTGGGCTTGCCCTTGAACTTTCCTCGTCCCATTTCAGTGCGTGTGTGAGAGCAAAATGGCCCATTTCAAGAAAGAAGCAGATTCTAATAAATTGTTTGGAATACGATTCTCCTTTTTCTTAAAAAGAAACTCGAATTGGAAGTGTCTATATTGTAAAGAGAGCGAATCTTTGTACAAGTGTTTGTTCGAATGACAATAAAATAAAAAGGGAATCTACTTTTTGGAGTAATATTATTTACTCCAATCAATTAACATCCTAATGGGTACATATTCTTTAAAATTTATTCGACAAAACATTTTTGACCGTAGATTCATAGTTTTTCCTACTTTTCTACGAGACATTTTTCAAAATATTACTTTTCCCAAAATGTATTCTATGAAAATTACATCAAATAGACTCTAAAAGTCTTTTAAATATGAGATATTTAAAATATTCAATCAATTAATTAACAAATAGACTACTAAGCATCGATGAAACTGAATAGTTGGAAAAGATCTCGGCTCAATTCAACCATGTGATATTTGTTTTTTAATCAATTTTAATTGAAAAATAAATTGGGGCATTTTAATATTATTAAATTAAATATTAATAAATAATATCGCTATTACGATCATTGATTATCGACGATTAATGGTCAACGATCAAAGTTCGTCCTAACTAAACTCCGATCATGGATTTGCCTCTGCTGACAATTGCCAATTTCGTAACTTTTTGATGATATATGTTATTGACTCCTGATTATCGATGAGAAATTAAAGAAATGTTAATGACATATCAAGTAATGATCGATAATAATATTTGTGATGTATAAACAAGCATAATAATTTTTCAGTAGTTCGTTATTGAACATCGACTCGTGATGAACTTCTAATCATCAACAATTAATCAACAAATAATTTTCTATATAACTCATTTCATTTATAGATAATATTTCACTGCAGGCCAGAGGTAGAAACTGATATATATTTCCTCCAAATTAATTATTTTCCCACAAAGAGGCATTTTCCATTGATCAATAGTCTTTTCAGTATAATATAAAAATCTTTAACTTATTTTTCTTCCTTAATATTGTTGTCCAATTCACTTATCAAACATCCACGAGGCTTCCTAACTTGTGAACAAAGCTATCAATGTAAGAATCTTCAAGGCCTTTGCTCAGCAAGAAATCCCTCCATTTAGAATGGTTATATTTAACTACTTTTCCAATCTCACTATCATATTCCATAACTGATCTTATTGCCTTAACGATACCCTCTTTTGTAAATAAGCCATTATCATGTCCTTTCTCAACTTCAACTCCAATTCTCAGATCTCCTCCCATCAATCTTGCATTAATGATTTGATCACCAGCATGTGGCACTAGCACCAATTGGCACTCATTCACCAAGGCCTCCGATAAGGAACCTGACCCGCAGTGTGTTACAAAACACCCTATTGAAGGGTGTCCTAAGATCAATTGTTGTTGAATCCAACCTTCGTGAATAATTCCTCGTTTTCGAGTTCTTTCTGTGAAACCTTCTGGTAAAGCCTCTTCTATCGATCGAGTTCCAATAGGTGGTTTTAGAGCAGCAAAAAATGGGAAACCTGTAAACTCCAAACCCAATAGGATTTCTTGAAATTGATCCTTTCTAAGCCTAGCTTCGCTACCAAATGCACAAAAAATCACGGTTTTCGATTTGAATTGATCCAACCATTTTGCCCATTTTTCTTCTAGAGTTGAAGTTGGTGGCTCTGGCAAAACTGGCCCTGCAAGAATGACTGGCTTCTTGAACTTATTTTCTAGAAATTCACAGTATGGACCTTCCATTTCTGTACATGTTTTAAAAGCAATGGCATCACAGTCATTTATAGCCATGAGTATACGCTGCACAAAAGTTATTCCACAGCCAAATTCCTTTCCATTGTTTACACCATTTAATGCACGCACTTCATGTGCGTAAAGCTTGATCGACGATGGAGGAAATACTTTTGGAGCTTCTGTCAATGACTCATCTTGAAGTAAGTATCCAGCAGCTGCAGGGCTTATCGTGAAATAATTAATCGACTTAATGCCTAACCGGCGTGTCAAGGATGGAAGCCAATGTGCGAAATCAAAGAACACAAAATGGGGTTCGAGTTCTTGGAGAAAAGATTCAATGACCGGTTGTGTGAGATCCATGGCATACCGAAGAAGAGGATTCATTGAAAAAGATATATCTGCAGTTGTTTCAGTGCCTGAAGGGAGGCCTTCAACGTGTGGAACAATTATCGGTATGAATCTGATTTGTTCGGGATGAAGATTGAATTGTTCCAATTTGGATTGTGTTCTTGTGGGGAGGATAAAGAAGATTTTATGGCCTCTTTCAGCAAGTTTGTTCGAGAGATGAATAAAAGAGGTGAGATGGCCCATAGCAAACCATGGATACATGAAGAATTTGAAGGATTTTTTACACATTTTATCACTCTGGATTCAAAAATTTCTTCAGCTTGGTTTGATTTATTCACACTCAAATGGCAAGAGCACAAACATGAAACACTTGTGTTGCACCTGTTTTTATGTCCCAAAGAGCGTGACTGATTGATCCGAGGGCAATTCAATCGTTCGAACACGTAGGTGACAATTACGTGAAATACTGATAGATATGCGGAAGTGGGAGTACTTACAAAAAAATTTATGCACATAAACCTTTTGAAACTGAAGTCAAATGGTTAGAGAGAGAGACTCTCAACTCTAGTGAGAGAAACACTTACTCTCTCGCATTCTTGAGTTTTCTTGGTTACTTTGTTGATTTGTTGTTGTTTTGTTTGATTTTTGCTTGATTCTCTTGGTAAAAATCGAATTCAGCAACTTGGGATTACATTTTCTTGTTCAGTTCGGTTAGCTTGGTGTTTGGGTTCTTGAGTTTCAGCCAGATTCTTGCTTGGTGCTAGTGTTTGGGTAACTTCGAGTCCTAACTCGGTTTCTTGTCAAGTTTCGTTTGTGCATTATTCTGGTTTCTTGGGTGAATTATTGTTTCTGGTTTCTTGGAGCTTTGAGTTTGGGCCATTTCAGTTTCTGTTCAGGTTGCATTCCAGCTCAAGTCAGGTTCGGCCATAATCATTTCTTGGACAGATTCGACCCAGATTCAGGTTGGAGATATTTCTGGGGCTGTTGTGTTCCAGTTTTAGTTTGCATTCACCTCCCACAGTGGACGAACAGCTTTGAAAGTATTTTGATGCTGTGTTCTTCAAATTCATGTTCATAGCTTGAAGTTGGGGATGGTGTTCATACGCGTAGTTTGAATTTCGGTCAGAGGAGTATTTAATTAATTGCAGCTTTCAAATGATTCCTTGCGGCAGCTTTAGCTATTTTGGGTAATAACTTTCAATTTTTAAATTTGCCACTTTGACTGGGTTAAAGCAGGCTAGTCAACTTTTGTTACTGCAGTATTAAATTTTCCACTTTGGAAAACCCCCTCATTGGCAATAATGTTAAGTTATTATTTATTCAATCTACATCGATCAATGAAGTGAAATATCGATACCACAATTGTAACGACCTAAACCTATAATCTATTTGAACAATTTGAAGTAGCCAAATTTAATTAGAGTTACTCATGATCCGACCCAACGATTCCTGAATGGCTTTTGGTTGGTAGCCCATTTATTCATTACCTATTAACTCTTGGGCCTAACTACTGTTTAACCTAAAGCCCACTTATTTTTTATATATGCTAGCTCTCTTTTTTTGTGTTGACAGTGTGAGAAGCGTTATTGCTGTCTTCTTCCTTTTGTGAGTTACTGACTGTTTCCTTTGCTTTGTGCTTCCTGTGTAATATGTTTGTGTCTCTCTTTTATCTTATTCTTTTGTGGCTATTGTGTAGCTGCAATAAACCTTACATATGTCCTTAGCGAGCAAGCCCAAAAAGCAACCGGTTGGGCGTAGGTATATGGTTTTGTGTTTTGACATAGTGGTGTTGATTTCGGTATATATGCGATATATTGAGCTTGGAATCCTTTGGTGATCGATTGTTATTTTCAACATTTGGTATCAAAGCCGTAGTTGTGCTAAAATTCAGCGAGAAGTCGATCAAAAATCGGCTAGAAGACAGATCGAAAATTGGTTCGATTTTCTTACATTAATCCCGAACCTGCAATTCCATTTTCCAACCAAACCAATGGCCGGTTGAAGAATCCAATACCAAAGGAAGGTTTTGCAGGCGAGGCGCAACCGGTAGTGATGTGCGTGGTGGTGACTGTCATCGACGGCGGCGTACAGGTGGGGATTCCAGCGAGGCGCGTGAAGGCGCGTCCAAGATTTGTTTGGGAAACTTTCTTCATACAGTATTATTCTAACAAGATTTTTAACATTTTTTTTGTGTTAGTTTTCTGTTTCAGATGATACGGTGAAATCTAGACGATTTTGCCCTTGGGTGTTTGTGATTCTGTTTTGCATTCAATCGTACTTTAGGGCGAATAATGGTGGCCCTAAAGTGGTAAAATTTGCATCTCTCATTATATATGGATTCAGATAGGTCTGCTATGGTAAATTGGCTTATCCCATTTAATTTTCAGCACTAGCTCATTATCGTGTGGGGGTGATAATAGGATTGTGGTTATCCTGTTGGGTAACCATTGCTAGTGCTAGAAATTAGGAACTACTTGCCTTTAGTTGTTTACGGGATTAAATTGTTTATTTGATAAACTTCAACATATTATATCTGTGATATATTGTGCGTAAAACTGTTTTATTGACATATCTCTTGTTGCATCGTTCAATTACTAGAATACCTAGACCTTACCCGTTTGAACATTCCATTATCTGAATTCGAGAATCTAACGAAAACACTGGTAATATAAAACGGTGTATATTGTTTGTGTCCCTAGGTCTACTTTATGTGGCTTAATTGTGATTTTGTATTTTTTGATTGATTATTAAAAATGACAACTCACAATTTTAATTTGGGAAACTTTAACGAAAAATGTGATTTTCCAATCTGGCAATAAAAAATGAGGGGTATTTTAGTTTAACAAAAAGTTTCAAAAGTCATTGATGACAATTTTCCGCTAATTTTTCAAAAGAACAAAAAAAAGAAGCTGATGAGCTTGCTTATACCTCAATTATTTTACATTTGTCTGACGCGGTTTTGAGAAAGGTGGGTAAATTGAAACCAACTAAAAAACTTTGGAAAAAGTTAGAAGACTTTTATTTGTTCAAATCTACTCCTAACAAGCTTTACTTATTTGAGCGTTTTTTCAATTTTAAAATGGATTCTTCAAAATATCTTGATGACAATTTAGACATGTTTAACAAACTTGTTCAAAATATTGTTAAATGTGAAGAGTCTGTGTCTTATACATATAAGGCTATTATCTTGTTGAATTATATACCTGATACTTATAAGAAAGTAAAGAATGCTATTAAGTATGGTAGAAACACTTTGATGTCTGAAATTGCCATTGACTCCCTTAGAAATAAGGAGATGAAAATTAGAGCTGAAAAACATGATAAGAAAAGTGGTGAGATTCACACGATGAGGGATAGAACTCAATTTAGGCAAAACAGTCATGATGGTTAACAGAGTAGTGACGAGTCAAGTAGTAATGGAGGTAGAAAGAATGGCAATGGTATGTCTAGATGCAAAACTAGGACCAAGGTTAAGAAATGCTTTGGTTGCGGAAACACGGGGTATTTTATAAAGAATTTATATAAAGAGAAATGTAAGCAAAAGGGTAAAGAGAGACATGAAGTAAATGTATTGTATTCTATTTCCGATAGTGGGGATGGTGAGGTTTATATGATTACAAGTCATATTGCTTATTCCGCTGAGTTAAATTTAACTACTAATTTTCGTTTGCATGATTGGATACTTGATTCTAATGCATCTTTTCATGTGACATCACAAAAGGACTTGTTTAAAAATTTGCATGAATCAAATGATGGACATGCTGTGTTGTTTGACAATTCTGCTTATGGTGTTGTTGGAATTTGTGATATTACCTTAAAGCTTGACATTGATTTTGTGTATACATTAAAAGATGTTAGATACAATCCTGAATTGTCTAGAAATTTAATTTCAATAGGAAGACTTGAGAAAGCTGACTTTACTCATAAAATTGGAAATGGAATTTTAAAATTGATTAAGGGTGCACTTGTCTCTATTAAGAGAATCGGGAAAAATTATATTTATATCACTACTGGGAAGTGATAAGAGGTTTAGATTCATCTATCTCTTTTGCTAAGGCTGATCACACACATAAATGGTACAATATATTTGCATATATAGGTATTAAGGGGATTATACTTTTTAATGAAAAATGTGCATTTGGAAATGACTGTGTCTTAAAGGCAAGCTTGAATATGTGCATTCAGACTTATGGGGTCCCTCTAGCATGTTGACCTATGGTCAAATCTTATATTTTGATTATAACAAACAAACTATATTTACTCTAATATTTATTCGAATCTTGAAATGTTACATGTTGCTGACTTAATCAAATTGGAGAAAACACTATTCGACAAAATGTTGTCCATCAAGAAAGCACAAGATGAAAATCAATCGAACACTCACGTCAAAACAAATGAAGACAAACCTTGAGTCACTTCAAAATCGAGCAACAAATCAAGTACTCGCCCCAAATCAATCGAAAATGTTAAAACTAGATGTCTTTAGCTCATTTGTAAAGGTAAATCACTTTGATTCTTGCCAATGACGCATTGAAAGCTCAAGTGATGAATTTCTTATGCACGATAAAAATTAGCGTCATTAAAAATGTTTGCACAAAAAATATTTTTCTTAAAACGTTTGCACAAAAATTAATTTTTAAAGGTAAGATTTTCAACTTAATGTTAAATACTATTAAATATCACTTACCTTGAAATATCTAGTAAAAATATCATACAAAATCTACTCGATACAAAAAAAAAGGTCTAGACACTTTCTGGCCATCCGAATGTTCGGATGGCAAACTGGACGTTAGGTTCGTCGGTAATGATCGAATTTTCGACCGTTCTGACTGATTTTCAACGGCTATTTTTTGGTCGTCCGATACTATTCCGGACGTTTGGTTGGGTCATCTGGTTAGGCAGAAAGGTTGATGTTTTTCACTCTTACAAATACCAACTCATTTGCTATTCATTAATGAAACAAAAGAACATTAAAGTGAGATTCTTTTGAGCAAAATAGCATTGATTTCTTAGCATATTTATTATCATCAAATCACTTTGTTTTGAAAAACTTTTGATTAAATCAATTCTTAAAAATCATTCAACACATCAAAATTTTTCTTACCCGAACACTTGAGCTTCACTCATTGCTATCTATTAAAGTATTAGCATATTTCTCTATTGGTACTTCATTGTGATCATATCATTTATTAAGAGAGAAATTTTCATTTGTAAATTCAATTCTCTTTAAACTTGTGGGTTGTGTTGAGGTCCCGAAAAGCTCAACATTGTAAAAATGATCCGTTCTCATTACTTGAAAGTCACCGAAAGCTTTGCAAATGGTTGGATTGCACCACAAGTCAATCAACATAGTAAAATTGGCCTTGTTCGTACTGGAGAGCTTGGTAACGGAGAACTTAGATCATTGCATTGGATCGAACCTCCATAATTATATCGTTTGCGCTCTCTATCCCTCTTTACTTATTGCCTTCATATTCGTGTTTGTTATTTGAATTTATCTATCTTGTTATCATGCGCTTCATTTTAAGTTAATTTTTTGAAAATTTTTACAAACTAATTCACCTACCCTTAGTTAGCTATTCTTGGGCTTTCAATTGGTATCAGAGTAAGGTACTCTTTTTCAAATATTTCACAATCTTGAGTAATGGCTAACCCAATGTTTCACAAATCGACCTTCCTTCATTGATGGCACACTCTATAATTATTGGAAGGTTAGGATGATGATTTACATTCAATCAATTGATTACAACATTTGGGAAGTTGTTGAGTATGGTCTTATAAGCCTACCAAGACCATTAAGATGGACGGTCAACTCGATCAAACTATTCCCAAACCTAGAGAAAAGTATGATGACGAAGACAAAAGAAAATTATCCTTCAATGTTAAAGCCAAGAATTTACTATAGTGTGCATTAGATAAAAATGAATTTAACCTTATTAGTACTTGTGAATCCACATATGATATTTGACATGTACTTGAAGTTACTCACATTGGCACTAGTAACGTTAAAGAAACAAAAATCAGTATGTTAGTCAAAGAATTTGAAAACTTCTTTATGAAACAAAATGAATCTATTGTGATATGATAACTCGTTTTACCGATATTGCAAATGGTCTAAAAGAATTTGATCATAAATTTACTAATGGTGTACTTGTAAGCAAAATGCTTCAATTGCTCTCGGAGGAATGGAGCCCTTTAAAGATGTTGATAGAGAATACCAAGGATGTGAATACGTATCTCTTGGAAGAACTCTATGGAACCTTGATTACCTACGAACTTAACAATATCGAAAGCAAGGAAAAGCAAAGAAGAATCAAAGGAGACTCTGAAATGCTAAATTGCTCTAAAAGCGGCACTTGATGAAGGAACAACAAATAGTAACATGAGCGATGAAGAGCTCGATGACTTGGTAATACTCGTTAAAAAATGGAGAGGGTTTCGGTACAATCGAAAATTCAAAAGAAAGAAGAAAAGAGAGAAGAAAGAGGCAAGAAAATCATTTGCTATGATTGCGACAAACCCGATTACAAGAATACCGAATGGCCAAACAAAAGAATATCTTCAAGAAGGCACTCCAAGCAACATGGATAAAAGCGACGATGATGATCGCAATGAAGATGAAAGTCAAGAAAAAATTGCCAACATGTACTTCATGGCAATCGATGATGAGGTAAACTCGATTGAAAAATTCTTATGTGATGATTTTTCTTCCTCTTATGATGAAATTTTAGAAGAATTTGAAAAACTCGCTCTTAGCCACTCTATTCTTAAAAAGAAACATAAATTATTTAAAAGTGAAATGGAGAAAGTCTTGGAAACTAAAAAGGAAAATATTAACTATAATTCATTGTACAAAGAAAATTGCTCTTGAAAAGAAAAAGTAAAAGATTTGACAAAAAATATTTTTAAATTCACTCAAGGAAATAAGCATTTTGATTTAATGTTCGATAATCAAAAATGTGTTTTTGATAAACGAGGTATTGGATATAAACCATTTTTAAAACAAAAATATCTCAAAAATTTATTTGTCAAATCTTCAAATACAAGTTCCTCAAAAACTACATGTAGCTTTTACAACAACGATGGACATATTGCATACATTTGTCTAACAAAAAAGAAATTACACTTTGAAAGCAAATGGACTCGAAGACTTATTAAAACTAACTACCAAGGACTCTAAGCTTGTGTGGGTACCAAAAATCAAAAGTTGAATTGTTATTGTAGGTACCAAAGAAAATGACGAACAAATGGATAGCGGATGCTCAAAACACATGATCAGAAATAAAACTTTACTATCAAATTTCAAAAAGGGATGGAGGGCATGTCACATTTGGAGATAATGCAAAAGGCAAAATCGTCGGTATAGGAAACATTGATAATCATCTCTTCCCTTCCGTTGAAAATGTACTTTTGGTAGATAACCTCAAACATAATTTACTTAGTATTATTCAATTATGTGATAAAGGCTATAATATTAAATTTGATTATTTCAAATGTCTTATTAAAGATGCTACATCAAAAGAGGTAATATTTATAGGAAGCCGAAGTAAAGATATTTATGTTATAAATATCGAATTTGAATATAATGAAAAATGTCTTTTGAGTTTGAAAAAAGATACTTGGTTATGGAACATAAGATTATGTCATGTTAACATGAACCTTCTATCAAAAATCTCCAAAAATTGTTTTGTCAAAGGATTGCCAAACTTAAAGTTCGAAAAAGATAGAGTTTGTGATGCTTGTCAATTTGGTAAATAAGTAAAAAGCTCCTTTAAACCTAAAGTATACTTTTCAACTACAAAACCATTACAATTTCTCCACATGAATCGTTTTGGACCATCTAGAATCGCTAGCTTGGTCAGTAAACATTATGCTTTTGTAATCGTTGAAGATTTTTCTAGATTTACTTAGGTCATATTTTTGAATTTAAAAGAAGAATCTCTAAAACCTTTTAAACATTTTTGTAAGAAAGTTCAAAATGAAAAATGTTATACCCTTACAACCAATAGAAGTGACCACAGTGGAGAATTGAACAATGTTGCCTTTGATAATTTTTGCAACGAAAATGGATATGAACATAATTTCTCGGCCCTTAGAACTCCTAAACAAAATAGCGTAGTAGAAAAGAAGAATCGTACATTGCAAAAAATGGCTAGAACCATGCTTAACGAGAATTTTATCAAAATATTTTTGGACCAAAGTCGTAAATACCGCTTGTTACATTGTAAATAGAGTTTTGGTTAGTCGTAAGAAAACTAAAACTCCCTACGAACTTTGGAAAAATTGAATTCCCAATATTAGTTACTTTAAAGTTTTCGGTTGTAAATGTTTTATTTTGAATACAAAAGATAACTTGGGAAAGTTCGATTCAAAATTCTATGTTGGTATTTTTTTTAGGATATTCATTGACTAGCAAAGCTTAGTCGATAAAGAATCCATGCATATATGAAACTAACTCACTTGGTCATGAAAAAGGTATTGATGATGATGTAGGTTTGGAAGTTCCATTCGAACAAATGAACATTCAAGATCAAAACAAGGAAATGTCTAACGAAAAACAAACGAAGGAGCCTAATGTCCAAGAAAGTGAAAAAAAATCAACCGAGGATCAAAGTAATCTCCCGCTACCAAAGGAATAGAAATTTGTCCCATCTCATCCAAATGAATTAATAATAGGCGATCCGTCCAAAGGTATTACCACTAGAACCTTTCTTAAAAATCATCTAAGAAGTTGTGCATTCATTCACAAATTGAACCCAAAAAATTTAAAGAAACTGAATTTGATGAATTTTGGATGTTAGCAATGCAAGAAGAACTAAATCAATTATTTTAAAAAAAATCATGTTTGAGATTTAGTTGTTAGACCAAGTGATCAAACTGTAATTGGTACAAAATGGATTTTTAGAAATGAACGGGATGAAAATGGAACAATTATATGTAACAAGGCTAGATTGGTTGCACAAGATTACAATCAAGAAGAAGACATTGATTACGAGAAAACATTTGCGCCGGTTGCTAGATTAGAATCCATTCGAATGTTTCTTGCTTTTGCTTGCCAGAAAAATTTCGCTCTTTATCAAATAGATGTCAAAAGTACATTTCGAAATGGTTTCATTCAAGAAAAGATTTTTGTTGAACAACCTCCCAATTTTAAAGATCATAAAAATCCGGACTATGTTACAGCTCTCTATGGTCTAAACAAGCTCATAAGGCTTGGTATGAATGATTGAGAAAGTTTCTAATTTCAAATGATTTATCAATTGGAAAAGTGGATACCACTCTTTTTGTTAAAACTCACAAGAATGATATGATTACTGTTCAAATTTATGTTGATAATATTATATTTGGTGCACTAATATTTGTCTATGTGAAGAATTCTCTAAGTGTATGAGTATGGAATATGAGATGAATATGATGGGAGAATTTAAATTCTTCATCGGTCTCCAAATTAAGCAAACTTGTGATGGAATCTTCATCAATCAAAGTAAGTACATATTAGACATGCTCAAAAAGTTCGACATGGATGATTTGAAGCCAATGAATACCCCTATGAGCACATCCATAAAATTGGACAAGGACGAATAATGTATGTTCGTTGATATAACAAAATATCGAGGTATGATCGGATCCCTTCTTTACTTAACCGTAAGTAGACCCGATATTATGTTTAGTGCATGTCTATGTACTAGATTTCAATCGAATCCTAAATAATCACATCTTAAAGCCATAAAACGAATCTTTAGATATCTTAGTGGCACTAGCACTTTAGGGTTTTCGTATTCTAAGGGCACTTACATTGATCTACTTAACTGTTCGGATGCCGATTGGGCTGGATGCACAATCGATCGTAAAAGCACTAGCGGAACATGTCACTTTTTAGACTTTGCACTTATATCATGGTTTAGCAAGAAACAAAACTTTGTTGCCTTGTCTATCGCCGATGTCGAATATATCTCAGCCACAAGTTGTTGTTCACAAGTTCTATGAATGAAACAAACTCTTAGTGATTATCACTTATCCTTTGCTCATACCCCCATTATGTGTGATAACACTAGTGGTATTAACTTATCTAAAAATCATATGTTGCACTATAGGACAGAATATATTGAAATTCGACATCACTTCCTTAGAGACCATGCTAAAAATGTTTTTTTTTCATGTGCATCATCATTAAAAAAAAGGGTCATCCGGATGAGGAACTGGACGTCTAGATCGAACCGGATCGTCCGAACCATCGTCCGATTTGGCAGAAAATTGTTCTGCCAAACCGGACGTCTTGTACATCGTTTGGGCGTTTTATTTAACGCGTAACAGCCCCCTTTTCCTCTTCATTTTCCACCATTTCTCTCCCTAAATCTCTTCTCCATCGCTCAATTCTTCCACTCACATCACCAATTACCCTTCAATCTCAAAAATCCATTACTTTCACATTTCTATTTCTCAAGAAATTTTCAATTTTCATCCCCTACACTCCATTTTCACCCCAGTATCTCAAACCCTAGACTCTCCACATACATACTTGATTTTCAACCATGGCAAGCTCTAGGAGGACGGGTAAAAGGCTCAAAAGCATGGTGAGGTGCACTTCACCTTCTTCATCCGATGAGGAATTCGATTTGAAACTCAAGGTGCCGGTCAACCCATTTGAAAAATCACCCATTTTAATTGGTAAAAACGTTGATTTTGCCAACTTTACCTTTGAAGCACCCGTATTTCATATTGAGGAACTTTTCAAAAATATGGGATGTATTTCCATTGCAACATTAGATGAGCATGCATACCCATGACTTATGCAAGAATTTTACAATAGTATGTCGATTTCACGTTCAAATGAAGTTTCATGTTTGATTAAAAATAAACATGTTATTATAAACAAGGCACTCATTCGTTACATCTTAGAACTTGAAGAGTATGAAACACAAATTTTTCTACACAAGGCATATCCCACGCTCGATGGCTATGCCCCTACCGAGGCTTATCGTCGAGTCACCAGGAAAACTTTGAAAATATCACCAAAGTGAGTGCACATCAATTGTCTCTTCAATGCAAAGTTTTACACAACATTATTGCAAATGTTATCCTATCCTGAAAAGGTCATCGAGATGATGTAAACTCATTTGATCTCTCCTTCTCGATTCCTTTCTTGTCAGTAGGAAACTTGATTTTCCAACCATTGCATTAGGACTCATGAAGCTTGTCCATTCGTCACGAAATGTTAAAGCTTTACCATATGGCATGCTTCTCACAAAGATTTTCAAACACTTTTACGTCTCATTAGATAATGAAACATTTATCCAATTTAAACCTACCGATACTATCAACATCAAAACACTTAAACACATGAAAATCACCAAAGAACATGGTCAATAGGTATCACATACTAGGGGATTCGACCTCACCTCGGGTCCATCAACTCTACCATTTGAGGGTGACGACAAAGGTGACGATGATGACGTACAAGAAGCTCATATTCCTTCTCACGACATTTCGGGGTCCAGCATCCCTTATTCTTCGTGCAGTGGCTTCACATTCACTGAGGATCAGTACAACCTTTTGAATGGCCGGATTGACTCTCTCACGTCCGCAGTTGATGGTCTTGGCAGAATGCTCCATCATGTACCCGCTCAATAGGAAGTCATAGTTTAATCTTACATTTTCATAGATTTTCTCTTTATTTGCTTTACTACAGATATTTTCTCACATTTCGCTTCATGTTTACATTGTCTATTTGCTACATGTTGAATATTTCATTATGAATTTTCTTTGACATGTTGCTATTTCCCTTTGACATTTCTTTATTTTATGTTTTGCTTTATCTTCTCATGTATATTTCTCTGCTTCATGCTCTTTTTGTTTATGCCAAAAGGGGGAAAACATATGAATGATAATTTGCATGCTTAATGTGTATAAGAAATGGGAAATTCTTGATATATAAAACATAGGGGAAAGTGCATTGCAAATGCATGAATCATATAAGATAAAATATTCTTCTTTTCGCAAATCATCTAGTGTTTGTCATAATAAAAAAAAGAATTTTTTTTTTTACATATAATCAAATCTTATGTTTTGATTATAACAAACAAAGCATGTTTATCTCTAATATTTATATTCGAATCTTCAAAATGTTACATGTTGCTAATTTAATCAAATTGGAGACAATTGGACGAAAAGTTGTCGATCAAGAAAGCTTAAGATCGAAATGAATCGAGCACTTACGCCAAAACAAATAGAGACAAACTTTTTGTCATTTCAAAATCAAGCAACAAATCGAGCCTTCGCGCCAAATCAATCGAAGACATTGGAACTAGATGTTTTTAGCTCACTTGTAAAGGTAAAACACTTTAAGTCTTAACAATGACACATCGAAAGCTCAAGTGATGAATTTCGTATGCACGATAAATATTCACTTCATTAAAACGTTTGTACAAAAATTATTTTTCAAATGTAAGATTTTCAACTTAATCTTGAATACTATTAAACCTCACTTACCTTGAGATATCTAGTAAAAATATCATGAAAAAATCTACTAGCTGTAAACAAACAAAAAAGGCCCAAAAATATTCGGCCATCCGGTGAACAGGATGTCCGGTTCACCGCAACGGTCGAAAATTCGACCGTTCTGACTGATATTCAACGGCTACTTTTTTGGGGCTTCCGATACTGTTCCGGACGTCCGCATGGGTCGTCCGGTTCGATAGTTTAGATAAACTTTTGATTAAATCAATTCTTGAAAATCATTCAACACAACAAAGTTTTTTCTAAATCTAACACTTGAGCTCCACTCATTGCTATCCATTAAAGTGTTAGCATATTTCTCTCTTAGTACTTAATTGTGATCGTATCATTTATTAAGAGAGAAGCTTTCAATTTGTAAATTCAATTTAAACTTGTGGATAGTGTTGAGTCCCGAAAAACTCAACGTTGTAAAAGAATTGGTGCTCCTTGCTTGTAAGTCATCGAAAGCGTTGTAAAGAGTTGGATTGCATCTCAAGTCAATCAACATAGTGAAATTGGTCTTACTCATGTCGGAGAGCTTGGTAACGGAGAACGTAGATTATTGCGTTGGATCGAACCTTCATAATTATATCGTTTGTATGTTCTGGATTTGCATCGCTGGAAGCTCCAATTCGTTTATTTTTGTTCATTTGTTTGTTTAGAATCTAAATGGTTTTAATATGTCGAATGGAAAAAACTTTTGATCAATGCTATGCTTTTAAACCAATTTTTCTATGTTCTAGACTTCCATTGAAAAAATAAAGTATTGATTTGGAAATTGGATTAGGAAGTTATCTTCCAGAGTTTTGTTTGAGAAATTGCCCAGGACTTCAATTCAAGGTATGTAATATTTGTGATAAATGATAAATTGAGGAATTTGTGATATGTGATAAATGATAAATTGGTGTTGGAAATTGGAAATTAAAACTTGATGATATTTTTATATGTATATGATTTTTACGTTTTATTTTATTTACATATAGATTGAAGATTTTTTAATAATATTTAATCAAATATTAATAAACGACGTCGCTATTATGGTCGTTGGCTATCAACGGTCAACGACAACCCTACTTCACTTTAAATCGTGGATCCGTCACTGATTGTGGTCCTTGGTGAGGCAAAGTCCTGATTGCGTACGAAAATCGTCATGAGTTCTTGTTGTTTGATGACGTAAAATCGTTTTTGAAGTGAAATTAATCATGGCTCCTTGCCAAACAAATGTGCGATAATAATCATGATGATAATATAAATACTTATTAGTTCAAGTGTGATCACTAATTCAATGCATCAAAATAGTCCCACAAAAGGAATAATAAATTAAAATAATTTATAAAGTTGTGAAAGTAAAAATACAGATGGTTGCAAGTTACTAATGCTTGAAAATATTTAAATTATTAGCGCAAAGTTATGCATATATTTTTAAAAAGTAGTGTTCTAAAAAGTGGCGTTTATGGGCGAAGCTGGTGCAAAATGGCTCACCTCCCTTTTTTGGCATCTTTTTTTTTTTTTTTTCGCATGCAGTCGTGCCTTCTTTACGGTTTCTGATTTTTTTTTTTTTCTTTTTTTCCTTTGGCCCTCACTCTTCGGTTTGTTAAGTTTTACGTTTTTTTATGCCAGAGATTTGGTAAAAAGCGAAGTGGCACATAGGGTAGGGTACACCTGTAATTTCACGCTGAACTCCACTACTCCATGACTCATGAGTGATATTGATAATTCACTAATTCAGATGCCCCATAATTCATATGTCGCTTTCTGCTTTAAAAAATCGTATGGGACCCACTGCAATTGGGCTTAGAATGGGCCCATTAGTTGGGCCTATAAATAATTACACCCTCTAATCAATGGACACGTTACCTAATATCCTACGACGTTAATTCCCCGGAATCTTGGCTGAGTCATAAATGGCATGTGGGCCAACACCTAGGGATCAGGTCCCAATCATTGGACATGGACGTTTATTAAAATATTGTCCATTGATAAGTGACATTTTGAAAATATAATTTAAATACAAAACTGGCCACTCAAGTTCAAGAAAAATTTCAAATTAATTCTTAAAGAGTATTTTTTGACCCATTAAAGTTAAATAATGTTACGAAGGTTCAGTTATCCACTTTATCCTATTTAACGCCCTAACATGGCGGAAGAATAAAAATTAATTTTGATAAAATTGACAAATCCTAGATGGTGGAGAAGAAAAAAAAATTAATTATTGATTTAAAATTTGAGCCTTAAGGAAAGAAATCGCACACAACGAGAGCAGATAAAAGAAATTTAAAAAAATAAAATAAAATTACATTTTGGCAATTGCTTCCAACTGCCCTATCATTTCAGTTTTGTTGCGACTTTCGTATTAATGGTTAAGATTATGACTTTTTTGTTAAGCGAGTGGTTTTCTCTTTTGAGAATTGCATTTTAGTTTGCAAATTTATAATTTATATATATGCAACAACCTTAAGTCATAATTATACAATTGAAACTTTCTTGTTAAGCGTGTGATTTTCTCTTTCGAGAATTGCATTTTAGTTTACAAATTTATAATTTCACAATCTAGATGCAACAAGCTTAAGTCAAAGTCAAGGTTTGACCAAGCCACTCTAGATCGAGTATGAAACCTAACTGAATGGGTGACTAAAAAAGACAATAAAATACTTTAAGAACCAGGTTGAAATTTCAGTTAAACTTCAGTGATTGTTTATGAAATTAACACTATAAAAAATGACTTTGGAATCCATTTTAATAATAGAATAAAGTTGGTTCATTATTTACCTATGAAAATGAAACCATCAATACATAATTTCAAACCAAACCATGGGCTTAGTCTAACAACTCCATCAACCATAAATTGGAAAGCTTCTTAAAGAGCCCTCTTCCAAAACTGAATTGAGAGAGCTGAGAAAACTTAACCAGCTCCCAATACTCTGCTTAGAAATCTTATATGTTAGGCATAAAATCGAAGATGGCCATTGGAATCCTTACCGGATCATTGGTCTCCGGCAGTCGAGCTGGGGTAGAGGATTTTGCCACTAGTCTAACAAGTGTTATTGATGCCAAGAATCACTCCCCAAGAGGGCTAAAGAATTATGATGTTGGTGGGGTGGGACTAGGCATAGTGGCCGCCCTTGAAAAATCCGGAGAGTTCGTATTCAGTGAAATTTCGGCCAACAAGGCTGTGTGCAGCTGGAATTCGAGCAAATCCAACCCTATTCCGGTCAAGAATTGTTCAAGAATTAGTAGAGGTTTTGTGGAAATGGAGGTGGATACTATGGAGGATTACACTATTGTGACTTGTCATGATCCAAACAAGTCCTACACTCGAGTGTATTGCAATGGCACAAGGGGTGACGATTCGATCCCCTTTAGAATACAACAAAGTATAAAGAGCACCCGCCCTAGTGTTTTTCACCTATCTTCTACCGTAAAATCTGGAGATGTAATGGGTTTTCTGGATTCGGATTTCCTCAGTTCATGCCATTTGTGTAACAAAAAACTCCATGGAAAAGACATATACATGTACAGGTAAAATTCAAGTGCAATTTTTTGTGTAAAATTCATTTTATAGACCAAGAAAGATTCTTGAAAATAATATTGATCCATGATTTGCAGGGGAGAAAAAGCATTCTGCAGCACAGAGTGCAGATATAAGCAAATAGTGACTGACGAGCGCAAAGAAAAATGCGGCTATGAGACCTCAAGATCAGTCGATATTTCAAGCTCGCCTTACACCAATACCGAGATTCTTTCCAAGGGAATTCTGGCAATATAGCCAAAATAAAATTGTTTCTACGGAATATATATACTGCATATGAGAAACAGCTCCTTTTTACTAAGTTTTGCTTGAGCTAAACTTTATGCCTCAATGAGAATTTTTGAACTTTGATGATCCTAGTTATGAGTGCATTCACCCCCACAACAAAATCCTCAAGAATTCTTAATAGCAAGTAAATTTGGCTGTATTCAATTTACTGAATTCTGATGATCAATTTTTATTATTAAGGCATATTTTTAAGTTAACCTGAAATTAATTAGCAATCAGATTTGGTATTGACAATAGCACAAGCCTGTCTGTCAAGAGCTCATAGAGTCATACTATAAAATTCACTTCCCCCTCTCCACTTAAACGAATCCATATCCAAAAAAAGGGGGTAAATAATATTGTTTATGGAGTATAATTTCCTCCTTTGAATAATTTGAAGATACACTTACAGATTTACCTGAATGGATTTGAACAGCGTATCGAGATGATCAACAAGAGCAGAATGTTAATTCGTCCCACCAACTTTATGATGTGTCCTTAAAATAAATTTGCTTTCTTTTATAGTGATTAAAAGCATTAAGCAGCCGTCTCTCAGAATAGAGCGAATTTCGTCCCCTACAGAAGTAGCACAGCAATCAACAAGAGTTTCAACAAACTCAATGAAGTGTTTTATATTTCGAATAATAATATCAAAATAAAAGAGGGAAATGAGATTCAAAGTAAATAATATTTGAAATGAAAATGATGTAAATTTTCTGACAGCAAGACAAGTTATTAATAAATTTCTTCATGGTCATTCGAACACTGTACAAATCTTTTCAGAATAGTGGTGACTATTTAGCTCTCCAAAAACAAACAAATAGCCCCATTCAAAATGTAACACTGCATATGTATTAACATACGTAATAAGAACCCATTCACAACCGCACACGAACCGAATCGAACCCGTGTTCTTACAGTGTCGTACCGTGCCGACGACAGAGGCATGCGTGTGTAGGCATATGACCAAACCTAGCTCTCTCCCTTTCAAAAAATTAGTGGTACCTCTTGAGGCCCAAACCCAATTGCCAAACTTCTACTATATAAAATATACAAAAGTTTCTAAGATTTCATGTGGGATAGGTGTTCTAAGTTTTCAAACTCCATTTATTTAAAGTTTCAAATTGGTAACTTTGAAATCAAATATTTCATTCAATTCTAAATGACTTTCGATAAATAAATATATCACATTAATCACCTCGTAAAGTAGAATGTTGGAATTTGGGTGTGACCCGAATTCTTTTATTGAAATTTTTGAAGAATTCTAATTGAAGTGCACGTCATAAAAATTCAAGTTTGGAGTGCTATTGGAGTCCTATATCAAGTTGAAGGTCTACTTTGGAAGCCCATTGGCAGTTGGAATTTGTATTGGACTTGAAGATGTTGAATTATGGACCGAGAAAAAAAGTCGTCGCTTTTTTGCTACCCTACTGCTAGCTGGATGCTCGAGCAAGGCCGACAGAAATACAACACGAGACTTGTCGCCCGTCATCGCTACCCTGTCGCTCGATTGTTGCTTGAGCGACAGTGTTACTAGCTCAAGCCTGTTTTCACGTTTTAACTCGTTTTTGACATTCTACTTCAACTACAACTCACCTATTAGGGTTTTAGACGTCCCCTACATATTTCCCTATAAATATTAGGCTCTTTTATACAATTTATAATGTGTGAGATATACGATTACTAGTTTTTAGGATCATTATAATTTTCTTTCTCCATTATTCTTGGTCAATAAAACTCTTAATTTCTCTGTCATATTCTTGTCTTCTTTATTCTTTTATTCTTGATCAAATATTTTATATTGTGCCATATAACTTCAACATCTCAATCCGTTGATTGGTGTCACAATAAGTGGTATCAGAGCATAGGTTCAGCAGTTCTGCAAGTTTTCTATTTGTTCGAAGTTTTTGTTCTTGATGACTTCCATGAATTATGAAATTCCGCTTTTGGATCGGAGCACTAAATTTTTCGCTATGGCAGGTTAAGATATGTGCAGTACTTGCACAGCGGATTTGGATGATGCGTTGTGAAAAATTCACAAGATATCAGCAACTTTGACTGCGGAAGAAAAATTACGGAAGGATAAGAAGACAATCTCTCACATTCATCTTCATCTATCAAATACTATTCTTCAGGACGTTTTGAAGGAGAATTCTGCAGCTACTTTATGGTTGAGGTTAGAACGATTGTGCATGACTAAAAGTCTGACAAGCAAGTTGAACCTCAAGCAGCGTTTATACTCTCATCGCACAGCAGAAGGATGATCATTAGAAGATCACCTGACTATATTTAAGGAGATCATCGCTGATTTGGAAACTTTGGAAGTAGAGTATGATGAAGAAGATTTAGCCTTGATCCTATTATGTTCGTTGTCTGCTTCGTTTTCTTCTTTTAAATACATGATCTTGTATAGTCGTGATACTCTCACCATTGAGGAGGAGTATGATACTTTGTATTCAAAAGAGAAGATGGAGCGTCTTGTTTCTAAGGCTAGAGATGGAGCTGGCTTTGTTGCTCATGGTGATTTTTGAAAGTGACAGATCGAAGTCGAAGTTTAGTAATCAAATCTGTAACTACTGTAAGAAGAAGGGGCACTTGAAGAATGATTGCTACAAATTGCAGAATAAAGAAAGCATAACTGCAAGTAGAAATTCAAATACTTTAGGCGAAGCAGATCTCGTGGAGAACGTTGTAAGTGATGGAGAGCTCTGACTATTTCTGACAACAAGTCTAAATCAGATAATGATTGGATTCTGGATTCAGCATGTGTGTTTCATATGTGTCCAACATATGAAATTATTTCCAAAGTTGTCGTGGTTATAGGAAACAACGCACCTTGTCGGGTTGTTGGAATTGGTAAGGTCAGATTGAAGCTTTTGGATGGACCAAATAGAAAACTTGGCCAAGTTCGACATTTTTCGAATTTGAAGAAGAATCTCATCTCTTTGTCTATTTTTGATTCAAAAGGTTATGAGTTTTTGGTAGAAGTTGAACTTTAAAGGTTTGTAAGGGTGCCCAAATTGTATGGGAGTGACGAAAAAAGTCTCAATTATACATTTTGCAGGGACATGTGGAATTCAGAAGAGTCAATCAGCACATGTTCAGTACCGTGATAGACATTCAGTTTGGTACAATACCTTTAAGAGCTCATAAATGGTCAGATTTGAAGAATACAATTAAGTGAAATTTTGAAGATGTGGATAATATCGCTTTGTCATCATCACTTGCGGTGCCATTATATTCAGTTGCTAAAGACAGACGAAGTAGAACAAGGTATGTGGATATTGATTTTGTTGAGCAAGTTTTAAGTGGAGTAGAATGTATACAATTTAGCAAGGAGCCTTCTGAAAAAGCATTTGGTAATGATTCTGTTTTGGGGTATGTTACAACCCATTTTGGTTAATTTAAAATCATTGTGATTTTTTGTAATCTAAGGTAATTATGTAGAGTAGTGCTTGAATTCATTGGAAGATGTGGAGTTTTATTTTATTTTATTTTTGTTTATTTCTGGAGAAACTTTATTTGGTTATTGTTGAAGAAGCCAGTTCATTTCTTAGTGGAATTCGTGTCAAGGTAGAAATTGTTGGAATTTGAGTGTGACCTGAATTCTTTTGTTGAAGTGTTTGAAGAATTCTAATTTAAGTGCACATCATGAAGAATTCAAGTTTTGAATGTTATTGGAGTCCTATGTCAAGTTGAAGGTCTACTTTGGAAGCCCATTGGGAATTGGAATTTATATTGGACTTGAAGAGGTTGAATTATGAACCGGAAAGAAAAGTCGCCGTTTTTTCGCTAGCCTACCGTTAGCTAAACGTTCGAGCAATGCCGGCAGAAATACAATCTGAGACTTGTCGCCCGCCGTCGCTACCCGTCGCTCGAGCGACGGGGTTGTCACTCGACTGTCGCTCGAGCGACAATGTTACCGGCCCAAGCCCGTTTTCGCGTTTTAACTCGTTTTTGGCATTCTACTTCAACTGCTCTCACCTATTAGGATTTTGGACGTCCCCTACATATTTCCCTATAAATACTAGGCTCTTCTATACAATTCATAATGTGTGAGATATATGATTACTAGCTTTTAGTATCATTGTAGTTTTCTTTCTCTATTATTCTTGGTTAATAAAACTCTTAATTTCTCTGTCATATTTATTGTTTTATTTTTGATCAAATATTTCATATTATGCCATAAAACTTCAATATCTCAATCCGTTGATTAGTGTCACAACAAGTGGTATCAATCCTAACATAGAACGTGAATATGCTTGGTTCTATTAATATTTGAGTACGGGTCCACTAAAATTGGAGTTTAAAATTGAACCATTTACAACCAATAAAACTATAAATTTTCTTTTTACATGCAAAAATTTGGAGGCCGAGGTGGGGGGTGGGGTGGACTGCAATGGCCTCTATTGACAATTCTTTTATTTTCTTGGAAAGGGTGGTTCGTGGTATTAAGACAACTGTTTTTTTTTTTTTTTCCCAAGATCACCCCCCACGCTTTTTTTGTCCTTTTTTTGGGCTAAAGAAGGTTATCTAATGTCGGGGCAATTTTTTTCTAAGATCCTTAACAGGTTGAGTCGGGATGTGTTGCCCTCGTAGAGCTGTTTTTTAAACGTGATCCCTCCACTAAAATTTTGATATACTACTACAATTTTAATGTGTCACAATTGCAAAGGTGGCACCTCAAAAATTGTAATGAGGTTTGTGAACTTTCCACACCTCAAAATTTTTGTGACACTCGAGGGATAGCTGTTCTAGACTCACAATCATCCAAACATGTAAGCACTCGATTGCAATAACTACAATTAGATGTGACTCCAACATAGATTTCAATAAAGTATGATTGGCTAAATTTAAGACTTAATTGCTAGTAAATTTTTGTTAGTAAAAGAGACGTACTTTCTATATTATTTGTCGCCAAAAAAAATTTTTAGTAGATCTTTGAAACTAAACCAAATATGCTCCTGGTCTTAACGCACCCCCAAACAAATGTGAATGCTGCAAAAATCCCATTTTCAATAGAATATTGTCATTCATCATTAATATAGTACTGAATCTCTTTACTTATTATCCAATGCATCATAACTCCATTGAACTTTGAATTAACAATCCACTTCCCTTAAACCGTGTCCTTACCGATGATCTTTTCTAATGATGAATATCATTACTCTCTTTGTCGTAGCCACTCATTCAAGAGAGTCCAACCAAGTTATTTCAGCAAATTGGATAAACTGGGAGGCAAGACAGCTCACTAAACAAACTCAGCTTGATTTAGAAATGGCCCTTTTCAATAAAACGATACAACATTCCAATGAATAAAAACTTCAAATAAGAGTCGTTAATAATGTACAACTTTCATTGTTATCTCTGAGTTTATCATTAATTTGCAAAAACTTGAATATCAATACCACGAACAATATATTTTTAAGCATAAAGTCTGTGACAACGATAAAATTTTAGACAGAAAGCTACCAAATTAGTGCACCAAATTTCTCACAAGGAATTACAAGCTCAAAACTAACACAATAAACTTCCACAATAAAAAATGAAATATTTGAAGGTAGCGCTTGAGAGCACGGTGGGGAGAGTGCTCATCCATCTTGCACAGGAACTGCGAGCTTTAGTCGCATTATCACTCCCCAGTGTAATAACTAAAATACAAGATACATTCCCGTACAAGATGCAATTACAATACTGAAACAGTAAAATCAACCTGTAACTTTAAAACTTACAGTTCCAGCACTAACGAGACTTTTCTACCTGGTACTTGTTTCTAATAATACATGGGTGGCTGGGTTGTGGCTATGCTTGGATGTCCACCATCATAGATTGCCTGAGAAGCTGTGCCAATTCGCTGACTCTGTGGGAGCATAAGAGCCTGTGCACCACCCATTTTACTCAAAGCAAGCTGCCGTTCATAGGCAATAAGATCAGCAGCAGAGAAGCCTTGCATGTGTGTCACAGCTGGTGGAGGTAGAGGGGTCGAATTGGTCCCTGGTGGAGTAGGCTTACAACCCCAAGAGCACTACAACACAAACAGATGACTTAATAACTTGTGACAATTATGCAGAGAGCCCAAAAAAGAAAAAGAAAAAAACAAGACAAGTATAAACCAATAAAGGAAATAAATCATCCAGACACCAGGAAAAAAAGCCATCAATGGTAAAAGTACAAATGAATTTCTTGCACAGTACTGAAACCATTACATTAATGATCGTAATATATATATAGCAAGAATGGTCTAGCTTCAGTAAGGGAATAAAATAATGGATTTTTTTAATTCTAATTCGCAGCCATCACACTGAATCAAGAGATGTGTGATGCAATCTTAGTACCAGATAAGACTTGAGAGGTCCTTCAAAACAATATATAACATCTTAAGAAAGGAACCAAAACCATGTCCCTCCCAAGCACAAAATAAAAAGTCATAATAATAGTGGGTGAAATATGAGAGAGAGAGAGAGAGAGAGAGAGAGAGAGGCCTAATATTTATAACACTCTAATGCATAAATGTTGAGATAACATTGTCAAGTAATTAATGTGCTTCAGACATTCTGGTAAAAATTCACACACACACACACCCCCCCCC
>CAIGRB010000610.1:32895-48328 GCA_903798255.1 Fraxinus quadrangulata | reverse complement strand
CGATTCTTAATCTCAACCTAAGCAGACTATGAAATGACTAAATCAAAATAAGCTATCTGATTCACTATAAGTAACCTTGGTGGTTATGAATAGATCATCCCTCTTTACAAGGTTAGTCTAAAATGCTTCAACTAGTGCTTTCCCCACTTTTGATTAATTCCTATAATCCATTGATGTAAACAGTATGGGATTAAATCCACCCATGACCATAGTACTTCATAGTTAACGCTACTATGGTCCTCAAAATTAGTTTTGATTCACCTTATCATTGTACTTTATATTTAGTCACCCTGACCATTTAAAATGACGATAATCAATCTTATTAGCGTTAAAAGAAGATCTTCGATGTCTTTGCCCTCCATTCGCCAAACACCCTTTCTGATTAGAGGCATTTTGAAGTACTATTTAGTGTAATAGCTATTTCTAGTTTTGGGGGTGGGTGGTGGGATGTGTTGGGGAAGAAGATTCAATTTTTTTCCTTCTCTCGGAATGTATAAATTTATTGTTGTCATTTTTGAAGTTGTTAAAATTGTGGTCAAATTTAACTTTCTAGTCAACTAACTGGAAAAAAAAATCATCCATTTGTCCCTTTGTCGTACACACTTGAAAAGTTATCATGAGTACAATAAATGAAACGTGAAGATAAAATTTGCAAAGATTTAAGAAGTTTGGGACCGTGAGTGTAAGTATCCCTAATAATTACTTAACGATAGGGAATGTGCTACTAAAAATAAAAGGTTCGGGACCTAATGGAACGTTTTTTAAAAGGTTAGGTACCTTCACTGAAAGTTTCCCAACATTTAAAGAATGGGTCCAAATGCAGGATGTGCTCGTGTTGTTGAGCTGTGCCTTTCACCTACTCAAATCTATCAACCCTTTGCATTTTTCCTTTGATGATCAAAATTTTACCTCAAATCAAAAGAATTGAAAGGCATTTACTTTTCAATCATTTCAGAAGCATTCGGTGGATTTTAGCTTTAACGACTTTTATTAGCTATTTTACCATTGCAATGGACACAGAGTAAGTAAATTCACTGTTTTTTTCCCTAAATTTTATGCTTTTTCATGCCACGGATTTTTTTTTTTTTTAAACGTTTTGCCGGTGGAATTGAACAGAATTGCTTAAAATCACACGGTATTTTCAGTTTCAACGCTTGTGTTTTATTTAATTCATTCACATTTTTCTTCAAATTGCACCATTGAATTCTGCGGTGCTTGATCTTCCTTTTGAATTTTAAAAATGGAAGTGGTGGGTTGGTGATTTGACCCATGAACAATGAAATTAGATTAATGCAAGTAAGTTCTACTGCAACAGCTTCAATAAATAGATATATATAGCTATTTACTACATATTCATGACTTGAAATTAGATTAATGCAAGTGAGTTCTATTGCAACAGCTTCAATTTATAGACATATATAGCTATTTATTAACATATTCATGTCTTGACTGGTGTCTAATAGCCCATTTTTCTTAGTATGACTGTTTCCTGATTGTGTCTTTTTGCCAATTTTCATTTTGCATTCTACAGCATGGATTTCATGATTAATCAGAATTGTTTTTATTTTCGAATTTAATAATATATAAATCAGATTGAGTCAATCAATACTGGAAGCGTAACCTTATTATCACCTTCTTTTATTTTTTTTCTATTCCAAGAAATTCACAAAATAACAAGTACAGTTTGCTATTAGAATTTCTGCAATGATATTGTTTAGGGCCATGTATATTCTTTTACTTTATGAATTTTAAAGCAAGCACAGGCTTTGGTGAACTTATGCCTTGCATGGAATGGAAAATCTTTTATGTAGCTAATGCATTTTCTTTTCTGTGACTCTGGTCTCCGAACATCCAAAATGCAGCCTTTTATGCATATGTGATCTTAACAAATATTTACATTTCAGTGAAGGGGTTATGATCGCATTGAAGTACTTATGATAGTAATACTTGTAAACACATGATATTTTCTTGAAGTGATAGCTCTGAAATGTTTTCAGGGATAGATTTATTCACGTAGAGAGATTTAATCTTTTCCACAAACTAATATCATCAGAACATAAATAGAATTCCATTTTCTTCCATTTATATGCAGAAAGGACTTCAATTTAAATTTGCCTTGTATGAGAAATCTGTTTGGATTGAACAAAGTCATTCATTTCACTTATGTTCCACCCTTTCCAGGATTTTTTTTTCTTCCTTAAAATACTCATGGGCAGTGTAATGGTTCTTAATAACTTCTGCTTTTCCATCTCTTTGTTAAACACAGTAAACCATGGACCGGAAGAAGTGGCTTTGGAGGAAAAGATCTTCGGAGAAGACAATTGTTGTACATGGAAAAGCAGATATTGCAAATGAAAGTGACAGAGATAAGGTAACTGAACTCGTTCGCTTTCTCTCTCTTGATCCAACCTATCAATTTCAAGCATATTCCGGACTTTGGTTCACTTAAAGTTACCCATTCAAATTCTAAAACTTAATGCTTCAACTGAGTCAAATACTCTCGGCATGAATGTTTCTTTGGCTACAATACTATATCATTGGTTAGGGCTCTGCTTTTATGATTTGTACAGGTACAGTTGCTTGCCAGTGAAAAAGAAGTGGCTCTCGAGAATTCTCTAAAACTTCTAAACAAGAAGCTGGCTTCTGCCATCGATGCGTGTGCTGCTAAAGATGAACTTGTAGTAAATCATGTCAAAATGGCACAAGAAGCCATTGCAGGTGATGATAGACATGATTGTTCATACAATTTTACAACTGTTGTATGGTTTTGGTTCTTCTACTTGATACTTTAATACTACTTCAGGTAAGGAGGAGGCAGAGGAAGAAGTAAGGAGCCTGAAAAAAGAACTCGATGGAGCTTTGCAGCAGAGTGTCGTTGCAAACGAAAAGTTAGGTCACCTAAATTCTGCATTGAAGGACTGCAAGGAGCAATTAAATTTAGCGAGGGAGGAACAAGAGCAAAGAGTGCATGATGCTGCCAGGAAAACATCGGAAGAATTGGAAAAAGCGCATAAAATTTTAGAGGGAAAACTAACAGAAACAAGTAAAAGGCTTGCAGATTTAACTGTTGAGCATTCATACCTTAGCAAGACCCTACTAGTAAAAGAAAATTTGATAGAAGAGATAAATAAATGCAAATCTCAAACAGAGGCAGAATTTAATGCACTAATGACAAGATTAGACTCCACAGAAAAGGAAAATGGTTTTCTAAGGTACGAGTTTCGGATGCTTGAGAAAGAATTTCACCTCCGAAATGAGGAGCTGGAATATGGTCGTCAATCTGCAGAAGTTGCGCATAAACAACACTTGGAGAATATAAAGAAAATAAAGAAACTGGAAGCAGTGTGCCACAGGTTAAGCACCATAACGCGCAGGCGGCTGCCGGATCCGGCTCTCTTGGCAAATATGAAGAGTGAACTTGAAATGAAGGGAAGAAACCAGGTGGAGAAGGGATGTAGAAAATTGAATTCGATTAGAGGAGGTTTAGTCGTGAAAGACTCTAGAGCCGAATGTAGTCCAAACATCCTAAGTAAAAAGCTAAATGACTTGATGGAGCGTTTGCACGATTTGGAAAAAGAAAATAATATTCTCAAAGAGGTTCTAGTGAAGAAAGTGGATGACTCTGCTTTAATTTCAGAAGTAGGGTACGACAAACATAGGGAAACTCAAACTGCAACAGAGTGCAAAATGATTGGAGCTCATGATATCACCCTAATGGACGATTTTGTTGAAATGGAGAAATTAGCAATTGTTTCAATTGATGCCCCATTGGGCAGTTCTTTTGCTTCTTCTGAAGCGAGTTACACGTTATCAGATTCCTTTGAGGATATGTGTGGGAATAGTGTTTCAACAACTAAGGAACTTGTTCCTGTGGAACAAAATGAGTTCAGTGATGTTGATAACAAACTTCAAACAAGAAATCCATCGTTTAGAAAGCCCAGCAATTGGCTTCAGAAAGTCATGAATGTGATCTTTGAAGAAACTCGTATTTCAGGAAGAAGCCTGAATGAACTTTTTGAAGACATTAGAATGGCTTTGCACAGTTTGAATCACCAGTCAAGCCCTGTTAACTATGAAAGATCTAAACTACTTTCCATTAGTGGCTACATCACTTGGAAATCTGCAACGTCTCCAAGAACGATTTCAGAACAAGAAAACATGGGAACCTTGGTGGAAGAAATGACCACTGAATTTAACCAATCTGATCTGAACAGATCTATGCGTGAAATTATGGAGCTAATTACACAGTTTCATCCACCATGTGCAGAGGACTGTAATATGCCATTCAACTTGTTGGACGCAGATTTCAATGCCTTAATATGCGAGCAGTCTTCAACAGCAGCTGATTGCGTTATTCGTGTTTTCCAATGGAATAGTTGTGAACTTAATGCTGTTCTACGGCAATTTTCTCATTCGTGTAGTTATTTACTGGATGGGAAGATCGATTTTGAGAAGTTCATCAGGACATTGACTTCTACACTGGGATGGATCAGCCACAAATGTATACCTTCTAATAATAATGTTACCATCAGAGATGAATTCAAGAGGCACCTAGGTGGGGATGGACCAGGAACTGCTCTGGGACTTGAATCTGTGCAAAACCTTATGCTTGAAATGGAGAAGATTCATTCTATTCTCCAATTAGAAAATAAAGGATTAATAAATGAGTTGAATTTCATGAAATCATCGGTAAAAGATATGGAGGTCAGGCTGCAGTCAGCAAGGGAGATGAATGGGGACTTCAAGCATGAACTAGAGCAATCAAAACAAAGTATTGCAAAGCTACAAACTGAGTCGAAAGTTTTAAAAGAATCAAAAAGAATAATTGAGGATCAGATTGAAAATCAGAAACTGATAAATGAAGATCTCGATACCCCACTCACTGTTGCCAAAGGTAAAATAAATGAAGTTCTCCAGAAATTATCTTCTGCTGAAGTAGAATTGGATGATAAAAGCCATTGCTGTGAAGAACTGGAGGCGACAGGTCTTGAGCTTCAATTGGAAAGGTACCATCTGTTTTCTTAACTTTATAGTTAAGTTTATTCATCAGTAAATTAATGATTCTTGTTGATTATATGTGCCAGCAGTACTGACAGCAAGCAGTATCCACAGGACAACGAAATTCAAAAAGAGAAGCTGCACAAAACTGTAAGTTCTGCTCAGAATTGCAGGAGAGAATAAATTGAACATGCAACTTATAACATTGGACGCAACAAGGGTATTGGAAATAAATTGACATGTTGAAGTCAAAGGTTAATGCAAATTACCGTATCATGTTTAGGTGGGTTTCTTTATTGAGAACATGGCTTAGCTTGTCCAGGCATATCTTCTGTGCTTAACTGAGGTATTTATTTCGTTCATGCATGTATAGAGCATTATTTTCTATTTTGCCCATTTTAGTTTGCACATTGAAGTGTTATTTTGCTCTTCTGGACTGAAGCAAATACCTTATATCAAGTAAGGAAGTCAAATGTTGTTCGTGTGAAGAGAGATGTCTATGTTCAAAAATACTGTAGTCTAAAGTATAGTGTCCAGAATAACTAATTTGGTTTGTTGAATGATGGTAATATTGTGCTAATTTACTAACTACGAGCAGACAAAAATTTCATATTTTCAAGCCACGAGAAAAAATTTCTGAAATCGGAAATCTTATTTGGCTGAAAAATAAATTCAGTTGTATCTTATCATGAAGTCTCGGAAGGTAGAAAATTCATACAGCCAGTTGTGAACGTATGTATTCACTCATATTATAGTCATCAAATTGGAGTAAACAACTAATGACATCAGTGAGAATACGAGAAATATATGTGAAACAGAAAGTATTCAAACAATGGCTTATTGTTGAGAGACGTGTGTTCAAATTGGCAGGATGTGGAGATAACAAATGCTTCTGCTAAGTTAGCAGAGTGCCAAGAAACCATCCTAAAGCTGGGAAAGCAGCTAAAACGACTGGCTTCAGAAAAGGAAGCTCAAGTAGTTGACAAGTTTCTGTCGATTGAAGATAAAAGTAATAGCAGGTCTAAGAAGCGATCATCATTTCTTGATCAGATGATATCTGAAGATAGTGCAGAAGTTGAGGACGTACAACCTCCAAACACAAGAGAGAGTACGAGCCCCCTTAAAGCAGACAGATTGCCTATCCTTCGTGCAACTCCTGAAGCGTATCGTGGGCTGACGCATAAAGCTGAAAATGCCAAAGCCGGGGCTTTGATCATTGTACCAAGCAAAAAGCTGGGAGGATTTCTCAATTTCTGGAGGAAGTTTCTGCTTAGGAGGAAGAAAGGTAGCAGTAAAAAAAACCTTATTTCCCGTCAGTAAATATATAATGCATAGCGATGCAATAAAAATGAGTTTTTGCTTGTGAATGGATTTGGACCTGATTCAATGTATCTTGCTTCCTAGGATTGCTCTCGTTTTTGTTTATAACTATTCTGAAGGTTTTATGTCTTTTGTTGATAATTTAATCATTTCTAATGCATTCTGAAGACCATCTTAGCAAGAATGGTTGTAATGTTACCATTTGGATACCATCTATTTGTTCGTGTTAAATTATTAGTTCATAGGATGAAAAGTGTTTTTGTCTCGACGGTGGCTGTATGTAGCCAGGGTATTAGCGTTTGTGTTGTTGTGTTGGTGGTGGTGGTTAACTGCAGCCATCATCTTTTTTTTTTTTTTTTAATTCTTGGATTTTATTTATTAAGTTTCGTACGAGATTTTATGAGTTGATCACTATAGTGGAGGCTCTTGTTTGGTCATAAGCCTGGCTTCAGGATCAACTGGTTCAAATTGAGGGAATGAGTAGAAAGAGAGATAATTTGAACATGTCCCTGGAGGCGGCTAGGCGCTCCTGAAAAAAAGGGATGGCGAGGTCAAGGCCCTACAGACTCAACTGAAGACTTGCGCTTCCAAGGTAGTCAAGACTTACAAGATGTCAAATGAGTTTCAGTTGATTAGCTAAGTGTGTGGCGCAAAACCTTTAAAGGACACATTGATATAGCAAGGAATGGTTGGCGATAATCCAACCCTGCTCATTTGGAAAAATTCATTAAGCAATCTTATTAATGGGTGGGAAAAGGGACGAGTGTTGGGGAGGAGTGCAGTCTTGTGAATTGGTGGGACAGGAGACGAGTGATGGAGAGGGGGCTATGGCCTATGAATGGTGAGAAAAATGAAGATGTCCCTGAAGTGTAAAGTTTACACGTCATCTTTGAGCCTGGATCCCTTTTAACACTGCCAAGACTCCAACTGGAAAGATCATCACTTTGAAGGTGGAGAGCAGAATTGTTCTATTGGATTACCTTTTAGTACATATAGATACTGCCACAGACACAAATATTATGCCAGTGTGGTTCTTTTAGTACATATAGATAATCGTGGCTCTACATGCTTCACTTTATGAAGCATTCAAGCATACAAGATAAAAAGTGGAGGCTGTATACATGTATTTGTGTGTGTTAGCACTGCTCTTATTTGCATTCAAAATCAACTGTGAATTAGAAAAAAAATCCTCTAGTTTTGGTGGCGGTTTCTTCATTTTCGTTCATTACGTATATTCATGTATATGCATCCATCTAGGTTACATGTAGAATTTTCTGCATACATCGTAAATTTATTGGCGAGGTTGTTGAGTTTATCCATTATATATGAATAAAGTTGGATGCTTGTAATGTCAAGTTTTGCTAGCTGCTTCTGCAGCATCCTTCATTTCAAGCAAGGCATCTTCAAAACACTGTACCAGAATTTGGGGGTCTGGAATTAAGTCTTTGGCCACCAGTACTTGCATATCGGCTCTCTCACCATAACTCACCATATGCATAGTGATTGCCTGCACGGCCAAGAACAGGAGTGGGGTGGGGGTAGGTGGGGTTAAAATTTCCATTACGTTCTATATATAATTATAAGACATTTGTTAAATGGAAACAAACTACACTACATAATCGGACATGTTTTATATTGTGTACCAAATATGCACTATGTTAATGAGAAAACTTACATGAGGTAAGGCAGTTGAATTTGCCCTAATGTATGTCACAGGGTTGCCTACAACAGTAATCTCCTCTCGAGGGCCAATTACATTTGACATAGTAAAGGTTGTATTGCAAACAATTCTGTAATTAAGAATGCTGGCAAGCTACAACACCATGAAAACAAGAAATCAAGATTAATATGCAGTAACAAAAAATATGTACTGAAAACTTGCAGTTGAGCAAAAAGTCACCTTTGCCCCCAAAAATGACATGACAAAATGCCCAATTCTGTATGAACACGGGGCCTCAAGAGATAACTTTTTCTTGTCGATCATTGATTTGGCTCTCTTAAGAAAGTCGAGTGGATTTGAACCACCTTTATGGTAGTAAA
Organism: Fraxinus quadrangulata; assembly: GCA_903798255.1. Lineage (NCBI taxonomy): Eukaryota > Viridiplantae > Streptophyta > Magnoliopsida > Lamiales > Oleaceae > Fraxinus > Fraxinus quadrangulata. Next base: position 39,970 of record CAIGRB010000610.1, on the reverse strand, counting down.
TAGGCAACAACATCATCCCAAATTTGTTGCCCCAACGAGTTCCCGAGTCGTTATTCATCAGCTTTGATATATCCTGAAATAAACTAGTCATTTGTTCCGACCCAAAAAACTGTGTACATGATATTCAACTGAGATCTCACTCTTATGCATATGAAATAGCTTAACTTTTATATGAGATAATTTGGTACCAACAATTCATTCTTTAGCTCAATAAAATTAAGAAATAGAATGAGACCTGCAATCCTGATTGTGGTCTTAAATTAACCATGGCAGCACTGTGAGTTTAAGCCCCTCTTTCAAAGCTAGAAGAAACAAGTAAATCCAGTTTAACACATCGATATGTCCTCGGCATTTTCGCAAGCATTAGTGGCACATTAGATAGTATTAAAAAAAAAAAAAAAAGTTAAAATCTATGTATTTTATTATTGTGTAACAAATATGTCTAGCAAGTGAATAAAATTATAATGAAATTTACCTTTTGGTGATCTGATGTCCAAGTACCTTGAAAACCCACAAGATAATACCCCAAAAAGAACATCATTAATGGTCTGCATTTTGATAAAAAAAAAAAAACACAAAATTTAGGCTTGAGTTTTTTTCCATATTTGAGTGTATAATAGTTAAAATTTACAACTACAAACAAAAAATTTATTGCAAAATAAATAATATTAAGAATGACACGAAGCTACTTCTCCATATGTATGTATAAATTGAATTCTAATAATCGGTCCAATCTAATTAAAACCCCGTTTGAGCTCTATTTTTCGGAAAAAAATGATTTTGTAATAGTGATTTTTTGAAGAATGTGGAATTAAAAAGCTAAGTTTACATGTCAAATTATTTTATTAAAAAAAATACATGTAATTGAAAATGAGTTTAAAAAAATAAATTTTTAAATAACGAAACTCAAACAGACACAAAGGACTTAATTGGACCACACATGCCCACAGTTGTTATCGAATCATCCCATTTCACACGCAAACGGCAAACATTGTTTTCATAACGCAACAAAAAATCTTATCGAGCCTTGGAGTGTCTTCTTTGTAAACGAGGTGACAGCTTGTTGAATTAAGTTCGGTGAAAATAAAATTGTACCTAAAAATTTTCCACCTCCCGAGCACAGTGCATTATGCAGCTTTTTATACCCATTTACAGAAAAAAAATATACAGTTATGTGTATAATAGTTAAAATTTACAACTACAAACAAAAAATTTATTGCAAAATAAATAATATTAAGAATGACACGAAGCTACTTCTCCATATGCATGTATAAATTGAATTCTAATAATCGGTCCAATCTAATTAAAACCATGTTTGAGCTCTACTTTTCAGAAAAAAATGATTTTGAAATAGTGATTTTTTGGAGAATGTGGGATTAAAAAGCTGAGTTTACATGTCAAATTATTTTATTAAAAAAATACATGTAATTGAAAATGAGTTTAAAAAAATGAATCTTTAAATAACGAAACTCAAACAGACACAAAGGACTTAATTGGACCACACATGCCCACAATTGTTATCGAATCATCCCATTTCACACGCAAACGGCAAACATTGTTTTCATAACGCAACAAAAAATCTTATCGAGCCTTGGAGTGTCTTCTTTGTAAATGAGGTGACAGCTTGTTGAATTAAGTTCGGTGAAAATAAAATTGTACCTAAAAATTTTCCACCTCCCGAGCACAGTGCATTATGCAGCTTTTTATACCCATTTACAGAAAAAAAATATACAGTTATATCGATAGTCGACTGCTAAATCATACGGTGCTAAATTATTATGAGATTTTACTATTTGTACGCTGAGATTAACACCCTCGACCCAGTATACACGTCTCACAATAGAAGGGGCCCATGACCATTGAAAAACCGTGTATCCCTCAATTGTGAAGGGGATGTACAACTACACATTGCAAAACATTACCATATCATTTATATCAATAATCAAACGGTTTAAAAAGACTTGGTTTAAAGCGAGTTACCGCATCAGTAATAGCTTTTTTGACGATCTTCATATCGTCAAGTCTAAACCTCGCCGTGGCCAGCATCCTCGGCCAGAGCTCCACCCCTGCGCCGCCGCTGATGACGGTTTTCTTGTCCTTCAGCCACAGAGCCCTCAACATGAACTCCAAAACGTACACCAACGTGTACCACACTACTTTCATTAATGTCCACAAGCTCGGCGGCCGCCTCGTCGTCGATGAGGTTCCTACGCCACCAGCGGTCGGCAGCTGCGAAGGATCATCAGCTCTCCGGCAACAAGAGAGAAGCATCGACATCAATGAAATTCCATCTCCGAGAGCATGGTGCAAGCGGAAGACCAAGCAATTGTGCGCCATGAGCAGGTGAATTTCCCACAGTGGTTTATCCGTACTGAGTGGAGAAGAAACCGAGAGATCGGAAAGATAATCATTGACAGAATCTTGGTCGGAGATGGACGGGTCATCAGAGAGAGGTTTATCGAATACGAGGACATGACGGTCGACGACGACCTCCGTCCTCCGCCAGTACTCGCGGCCTGATGAGTGTTTGACCATGAGACTGCAGAATCTAGGGTGTTTGAGCAATACAGAGTTTTTTACTTCGGCTTTGAAAGCGTCGACGTCTATTGGATTCTTTACGCCGATTAAGCAGTTGATAATTTGGCTCGTTTCCGGTTGGATGAAGAGCCGACCAGCCGGTGTTAGTGGCTCGTCTCTCTCCATAATTAAGAGAGAATTATTAAAGTGGCTATTATGTGAAACTCTTTATAAGGGTTTGTTTTTGGCCACATGTATTGGTGCACTGTCACACACTTACATATATTTTTATAAATATATTACCATGTTTTCTTTTTTATAAAATAAAATAAATAAATAAAACTATTCGTTGCTATAAATCGGTTGCTAAAACTTCAGGAAGTGTATTTATTTAGTCTCTACGATTCTTCTACATACGCTATACTACAAAATCTTGTTTGCATCTTGACAAAACAAGTATTTAGCATTTGGTTAAGGGTGATTATCAATGAATAGGAGTGTCAAAGTGATTGCATTACGCCCGTCTTCGTGGAAAATTTTAAGTTTTAACAATTCATATTGGACTAAATCTTAGGTGGTGGCTTTTGTTGAATTGTTGAATACATTTGTGATCTAACAATAACTAATAACCCCACCTCCTACCCACCCCACACAAAACATTTTGTATGGTACGATGGGATTATACCATCATTTATAAAGGAGTAGTCCAATCCACTATAGTTTTTTTTTCTCTCATGGTGAGTGAGTTCGCATGAGTAGATTCTAACCATTGAGAGACCAACAAGATAGATGTAGCGAACGCAGAGTTGCAATTCTCGAGTTTGAGTGGCTGTAATTATACGGGTAACCATAAAAATCGCTCTCGGAAAAAATGAGTTTTAGAAATTAAGGCCAAACTGAGGCTACATGCTTTTGTTAACTACAGGCTGCTTCATCAGGAGGTTAGGAACTGGTCTGGTTTGGTATAGAATTCTTGGCTAGTCACGAAGTAGGTAATTAGTTTGCCAGATCCTGTTATGTGTAGATTAATGGCAAACCTAGTAAGTTACTGATGAAAAACAACAAAACAGGCAAAGCACATGCCATTGGTCCTAATGTTCTAGTAAAATTGCCAAGCTTAACAAGTCAAATATCATTGCATCCACTAAATATTAACACTGGACAACACTCAGAAAATATCTAAAGTTTCCAAATGTTTATATTACAATCATGCTACATGTACATCTTATTTTACATTGTGCTTTTTTTTAAACACCCTTTCCCACTCAACACTTTTTGAATTTCCATACAATGTACACCAAGATGTAACCCATGGAATGTACACTTTACATAAATGAGAAATGCTAGATGTGGACTTTTGTGGACATCTAGCCCATGTGAGGGGGTGTCAAACTGAATGTACACCAAAGTGTGTACACTCACAGCCTTATTCTAACATAATTCTTTATATTATTGGAGAGCGCATAGAGGGGGAGAAGTGAAGTGAGCTTAAAAACCATATCTAGGAAACCAAAATTCATCTCAAGGAAAATGCTGCAATTCAAAATTTCAACCGAAGATAACACAATTGATGCAACATCATGCACTGGTTTTATTAATGGTGGAATCCAAATCTCTAACAAAAGATTCAAGATAATACAAGCCAAAGTTAATACAACTATACAATCATAAGCTAACAGATAAAAACCATACATTTATCTAAATAACACATCCAGATTCTAGGCAATCAATTTCAAGCTGGTTTCGGAATCATCAATCTGTAACTTGTGCCAGAGAAAGTGGGCAATAGTAATCCAATCCGCACTACAAACTCCTGCTCAATTAGGTTTCCCCAATGACCCCAACTCGTATCCACACTGACTCTACACTTCCAATACAATCATACAAATCTAATGCAATTGGAAAGAACATGAACTTTTGGAAATGAATGAAGGCCGGTTTTCGGGAAGCATCATGATCATCCAATAAGAAGTGTTTCCATTTTACAAATGAAAATTTTGAAGACCTATTGATTCTAACAGCTAACTGTAGAGATGATCATTCAAACCTTTTCACCTGTTTGAGTATGTGCTTTATAAATTGCTTCAGCACAAAATAAGAATTCGAGTTTAATGATAATAAATCCAAAATTAAACACATGTAACGCAGGGACAAAGAGACTTAACAAAGAGATCGCACATTATATGTGTAAAAACCATTTAGAGTTATTGAACATGCATGACTATTCCTTAGTTTGCTATGAGTCCATAACAATCATCACATCCAGAAGAATTAAGTATCAAAAGAACAACAATGCACCATACTAAACATGAAACCTATCAACCAAAGCAATTGCAATTAGAAATTGACATGTATTGATTGAAGGGGTCTCAATGAGTCTAATGCAAACGGAAACAGATAGCAAATGATCCAAACATAACGGATAGTTCCATCAACAAAAACTTAATTTAATCCCATAACAAACTACAGCCGATGAATAACCATATTTGAGATAACAATTATAATAAAAGCAACACCACTACCAGTATTTCAACGGTATGATTTCTGGAACCTTGCACGAGCACCACGACCACCAAACTTCTTGGGTTCACAGCGTCTGGGATCTGCCACAAGCAGGGTCCTATCGTACCTCACGAGGATGTCCTTGATCTCCTTCTTGGACTGCTCATCCACGTACTTCTGGTAGAAAGCGACGAGGGCTTTGGCAATGGACTGACGGATGGCGTATATTTGGGAGGTGTGACCACCACCCTTGACACGGATGCGCATATCCACTCCGGCAAAGCGGTGGCGACCGAGGAGAAGAATGGGTTCAAATGCCTTGTAACGCAGGATTTCCGGCTGGACCAACTCGATCGGGACGCCGTTGATCTTGATCAATCCACGGCCACGCTTGCAGTGGGTAACCGCGACGGCAGTTTTCTTCCGGCCGAAGCATTGTACGGATTCTGTTTTCGACGCCATGGCTAAGGGTGGCTTCTCTCTCTGGCAAACAAAAACCCTACACCTAGTGTAACTCTGATAGAATTGAATCGGAGCTGAAGGCAATGAATATATACTTTAGTTGAGTTAGGGTTTTAGGGTTGAATTGGGCTTAGTCCATTGACACCCAAAAAGAAATTCTTGGCCCTTTTTCGATAGACTACTTGTATAGACATATAACTATAAGATCAAATTTTTTAAAAAAAATGGAAATTACACTGGAGTGGGTATTTAAAAATCACACTTCAAAAATCAGATATGAAGCAAATTTAATCAAAAATCACGTGACAATTCAATATTTTAACATTAATAATTATATTATAAATTAATATACACAACCACGTTCCGACCCAATTAAACTCTGAAACCTTAATTCATTTATATACCTATTCTCTTTCTATCTTCTCTCACTTTATCCCTATCTCTCCACCCACTAGTTAGAACGGTTGCCGCCGCGCCCAATCTCTTCTCCGACCAATAACATAGTAGTGACTGCCACAATCTCTTTTCTGGACCTTACGTGGCATTCTTCGATTCAACTTTGGAGCGTCCACCAAGTCCATTTTTTTCATCATCATCGAACAGATGAGCTAAGGAGCTCTAATATGACCGACATCACATGACTTGCGTCGCTGCTAAGTGAAGTTGCTGTAGGATGCTTGGCATTTGGAAGTGGTGACCGACTAGCAGCAATAGAGCTCCAACGAGAAGAAAACGACAATGTCGACTGCGGACGAATTCATACCAGAGAGTCGTTTACAAAGATAAGAAGCGCGATGCCGTTGACCGATTCATTGGGTCTAAGCTCGAGTTGGATTACCAACTCGGCTTCAAGATTCAGGTATGTTTGAGAGTCATTTGGAGATGTGGTTTTTGTAGACAATGGATATAGCGGTGGCAGTTGTGTTCGTGGTGGTGTTGTTGATAGTGGTGGTGGCAGTGACATTGATGGGATGAGATGAAGTGTTTGTGACAAAATATATGGTGGATTTGTGACCAAATATTAGTAGTGAATTGGTATTAAGGGTGGAGATGGGGGTGAAGTGTTGGGTGTATGCGACAAACTATTTGGTTATTTGTGACCTAAAAATTCGATAATTTGTGACTGAAAAATAATTTGTAACCAACTAATTTGAAAATTGGTGACCGTTAAATAAGCAGCGATCTATAAAAGTTGTAATTTATGACCTATAATATTTTTAATTTGTGATTGAAAAATAACATGTTAGTATTTAGTTTGATAATATGTGACTAATAAATAAGTTATGACATGTGAGTATGTAATTGTGACATTAATATATTTAATCATGGAGTTATCACCATAGATTTGAAAATTTAAACTTATTGTCTGAGTTTTGAATTGGCATATACTTTACATTTGAGATACAATTTTTTTCCCTAAAAAAAGGGAAAAATTCATAACTCATGTATTAACTATGAGCCAATTCAACTTTCAAGTTTTAAGTTTCAAATTTCAAAACTCATGCGATAAATAAATAATTAAAAATATTTTATTAATTAAATCATTTTATATCACAATTATATAATTAATAGCCACGAATGCGTACTTATATGT
>CAIGRB010000610.1:5186-17086 GCA_903798255.1 Fraxinus quadrangulata | reverse complement strand
TATATATAATATTTATTAATTACCACAAGAATTTTGAACTTTTAAACCTAGTTTCTTATTTGAAAATATAATACACTAAAAAGTTTAAAAATCTCATGTGAAATATTGCTCAATAAAGCATTGTGCATTGTGTGGAGCAAGAAAGGGGAAAATCTATAGCCCATGTGAGATTCCAATTCCATGGTATAATTCTATAAGCATTGAGTATCACACACTCTCCTCTCACCTTTAATATCTAATGAACATAATAGTTATACTTTTCTCACAATTGGGGATACCCCACAATTGTCGATAATATGCCATTATTCCTAATGGACCCTTTCGTATGCACACGGACCATTATTATGGACCGTCAATGGTCAAACGAAATTGAACATCAATTAATCTATATGTGGTGGTGCTTCGCGGTCCTTGGGACCTTATCTTTGCCAGGACCACCACCATGAAAATCGCGAAAGATCATTCATGTGTTTTGATCCATAAACTTGACGATAGATGCTATGGCTCGAAGTGTCAAAAAATCAAAACAAAGAAAGGCGAGAGAACTTTGGACGAAAAAGATAATAAGCATCCATTAAAGGATTGGTCACGAGGACTCGATGCATTAAAATATGTATATTGAAATTGAAAATTTTCATGACTAAAATAATTTAAGAATATAATTTCTAAATTAGTAAACATGTAAAACACTTTTAAAAATTAGGTAGTATGTGACTGTAACTTATGCTGATAAATTATTGTGACTTATAACTTGAGTAATTGTGATTTAGTTCGACGTCTGATTGTGACATAATCTATAAGTGACATATTAGTTTGTTAGTGTAGAATGTAACTTATGTTACATTATATAAATGCGATCTATGAGCTTGTATGTTTGTGACCAGTATGTTATCTATTTATGATCTAAGAATATATATTGATGTGATCACATGACTTTTTTTAAAAAATTTAATTCTAATGAAATTAAAATTTTAAAAACATGATTTAAAAAATTTTCTCTATTGAAAATCCAATTTGTATGTTTCATTTCTATACTAAAAATTTACATTTCAAGAAATAATTGATAAATAAGTAGGTAATACTTGTAAATTCTACAAAATATATGGTTAATATTAAAGTTTAACTTCGAAAAGTAACATTTTAGTAAAGAATAAAATCCCAACGGATACAATTTGGTTAAAATAAAAGAGAGAAGAAAAAGAAAAAGCAAGAATAAATTGATATTGAAATTTCCCTTTTCTTTCAACAAAAAATCTTTCGTACAAAAATACATGCATAAGCAAAGTTGTCCGTATGTACTATTCCTTCCTTAACGGTTTTCCCCGTTCTACCTGGACGAGATAACCTGCATTTGGTAAACAAAACAATCAGAACGGTACGACGTCGTCTGCGCAAGCAATATCATCGGAGTTTGCAATTGAATCCTCCGGCCATGAGTTACGAAGCAATTTCAGCAGCATTTGGGCTTTTCGTTTTGCTCTCTCTGTGCAATCGCTTTGAACGAGTAGTAGAAGCTGAGTTAACAGGCCGGCAGACACCGCCTCTCGCTGAGCCTGCTCGGATGCCGAGCATATAGAAAGAAGGGCACCAGCGGCATATTCCGTTGCACGGTCGGAGATTTTCAGAATGATTCTTACTAGGAGTGGAACTGTTAACGCGTGGGCAGCGAAGGATGCGCAGCCTGATGATATCCGGCAGAGTAGTTCCACCGTCGCTAGTGCCCTCTCTGCGTCACATTTCTCGAACTCCACCAGCCTATCAATCAGCGCCGGCACCGATCCGGCGGTGACAGCCATGGTACGATGTTGCTTCACAAGGCACAAAGCGAACAAGGCCTTGATACTGATTTTCAAAGCCCTCGCATTTGCCAGCGGGCAACTCAAAATTCCAACAATACCTTCGAATATTCCATCAACATTGCTGATTTGTGCTCTGAGCTCCGTTGATCTTATTCCGGCCGCAACAATCTCTATCAACGCAGCCGAGTTTACTCGGATATCAATGTTTGAATGGAATAGTAATTTCACCAGGTATCCAACTCGATCCGAAACGGTAGCCACGTACAAGCACTCTGCCTCGGAGAGTGAAATCATAGACAAAATCGCAAGCGATTCGTGATTCAACTCCGACGAGTTGGAACTAACATCTGAGAACACAATGGAAAGAAGAATCTCACGTGCATTATTCGCAACAATTACAGCGCGATTCTTATCCGAGTCACGAGCAAGAGCTCTTAGTTTCCTCAAAGCAATGAGTCTCAAATTGAAAGCAGCCGATTCAGATGAACCCTGATTCAATAACATCCGGACCACACACGGGTCAGCGGGTTGTTTCGGAGTTGGAATCCGCTCCACTCCAAATGACCGGTTCGCAACACACCAATCCTGAATAAGCCGTCTGAGAGTGTGATTTGGAATAAAACTAAAATCTAAAAGAGGAGCTCGGGTAACCGGGCACGTAATATTCCCGGTGGCCACCCACGACTCTATGCTGGAACGGTCGTACGTCTGACCGGTACAAACAGTCACCGGATCACTCATCAGCTCCAAAGAAATCGGGCATCGGAAGTGATAAGGGATCTGTAAACCAACATCCAATGGCTCTAAACTCCCAGGCATGTTAAATCCTTCCTGTCCCTTTTTCCCCAGTTTAGCTCTCTGTGTGTGTGTGTGTGTGTATGGCTGATTAATATTTATACATAAGAAAACAAAGAAAGACTGCAAATTCTCTTTCAATTTGTTAGGGGATGAGAGGGACAGAGGCTGTAGATTTTTTCTTCTATCCCCTCCCCGCACGTGTATTTATTACCTTGGTAGCCGTGGGATTTAACCATGGCGGTTGGGGATGGGACTTTTGGTCAAAGGAAATGTGGAGGGGTCCATTTTCATGCTTAAATCTAACTCATGTTTACATCAGTGGGAATTTAATGGTCCTGATTGTTTATTACTGTTTAAGGTTGATTCTACCTAAATGATTAGGTATTTTGGTTTTTGTCTTTTTTTTTTTTCCATTTTTTTGGGCATTTATGGTCTTATTGTATTCCACTCCTGCATCTAAAATATTGTTAATTGCTTTGCACTGTTTGGGCTCTAATAAATTTGGACGGAAAATGTATTTTGAAATATTGATTTTTTTAAGAATATATGTTTAGAAAATGAGTTTTGAAAAAATACTTTTTTGAAAAAATGAGTCCAAACAGGTTTCCTTATTTAATTTAAATAAAAATCAGACTTTCAGTAGATTTTGATAAAGTTAATGAAATGTGTGATAGAAAAATTGTACATCCCACTAAATATGTGATTAAAATTAATTATTAATTTTAATTATCATTTTAATCAAATTTTTTAACTGAATCAAACATAGATTTATTCTTGTTTAAAATTTCTAGAACTTATTATGACCTGATATTATGAGTATGTTTGAGTCTCATTTTTTTTTTTTGTCAAAAATGCATTTTGAAATAGTAATTTGATGGAGAATATATGGTTAAAAATAAGAAAATGTTTTGGGTTTGCATGTAATAATATTTTATTAAAAAATGTGTTTTAGAAAATAAGAGAGAAAAATGTATTTTAAAAATAATGGGACATAACAATGGCTTAACGAGGTTCTGGGAAAAATATATTTTGAAATATTAATTTTTTTGGAGAATATGTAGTTGAAAAATAAAAAAATTGAATTTACGTATAATATTATTTTATTGAAAAATGTGTCGTTAAACATGAAGAAAGAAAAAAATATATTAAACTAAGATGGAGCTCAAATAGGACTAAATCTAGTGATAAAATGTCATAATTATTATTGTGGAAATTAGGCCCAATCACATTTCTGTTAACAGAGGAGACTAGTGGTTTACTGTTTCATTTTGTAACCTAAGTTTTCACACCTATCTCATTTCCACTATTCACAAACTGGATTCGTACTGTTCATAAAATATATTCTCACTCCATTTTATTGCTTTGATTTCTTATCGTCTCTATTTTTCTTTCCTCTCCAGTATAAACGAAAACAAAGCAAAGCAAACCTTTGAACTTTCGGTCTATCTCACATTCCTTTCTCGTCTCTCACGACGAGAATAATCTATATAGATATTCAAAAGTAATAGGTTTTTAACCGATTTAGTTCTAAAAATTTCTTTGATTTAGTTCCCCTCGAAGCCGACGTCCAATTCACCAATTGGTTGTTTCTGCAACAACTTGTGGATGGGTCCCAATAGAGAAAAGGTCAAACCGACCAATATTGTGTTGAAGAATAAATGGAAATGAATTGTCACATGGACAAACCATGTTGCACCCTCAGCACCAACAAAGCATTCTAGAAGGTGGAAGATACAACAAGTTATATAAGAAATATATTGTAGATGCCAGCTGAAAAAATGTGTTAAATATGTAGATTCCATCTCATTCCAATTCTTTTAGGCAGCTTGTATAACACTCATTCTATTTTGTGTGTGTGTGTGTATTGTAATTGTAGAAACAAGTTTTCAATGAAAAAAGCATTAATTTTCTTCCATTTTTCTTCAGTAACTATTTTCCCCCTTAAGTTTCATTTTGTGATATGGTATTAGAGCCTTAACAATAGCCGACGGTCATATCACAAATGTTCAATCTGCTATACATGAAGATCCTAATCCAAATTCTCAATCTACTATACATCAAGATCTCAATTCAAATTCTCAACAAAACCAAAATACCAACCCATACACAAAATCAAACACCTACTCTACACCAAATCCTAATGATCATACGTATCTCTACAGTCCAAACTACATCGACTGGAATGACAGTTCTGGTACAATACTGGTCACTCACGTATTAGACAATACCAATTACTATGCTTGACAAGGTCCATGAAGAGAGCCATTAGAAATTAAAGACAAACTTAGGTTTATAGATGGGAGCTTGACAGAACCAACAGATCCTAACGATTTTTTGATGGAGCATTGGCTTCGCTGCAATGATCTCGTGATCATCTATCTACATAACACCATGTATGTTGAAGTAAAATCTTGTACTCTCTATGCGGATACTGCTGGAGAGCTCTGGCTGGAATTTGAACATCGATTAGGTCAACAACATGCCCAAGAGTTTACGAGGTAAAACAAGCTATCAGCACCTTGATGCAAACCAAGACATTGTGTGTGTTTATTTTTCAAAGTATAAAACCCTCTTTGATGAATTAATGAATTACGAATCTATACATAAGTGGAGGGTTTCGTACTGTTGTTAATAATCAGCAAAGAGATTAAGTTATGCGATTTCTTATAGGTCTTAATGAATCTTATAAAGATATCAAAGCTCAAATTATCCTCATTAAGCCTTTTTCCTGGACTTCACGAAGTTTATTCTATTATACAACAAAAAGAAAAGAGTAGACATATTTCAATGGACTCCTCAGTCAATGAATCTGTTGCAATGATGACTGGAGGAGCTCAAAATGGGTCTCAATATACAGCTAACTGAACTACCAAGTATTTTTGTACTCACTGTAAGATTGTAGGTCACTCACTAGAGAGGTACCTTAAGGCTAATCCTTACAAACTAATATGTTTTTATTGTAACTTCCCTGGTCAGAGCATAGACAAGTGCTTCAAAAGTCATGGATACCGTCTAGGACACAAACTCCACAACAAGGGTAAATCTCCTAATCCATCTGTTAATCAAGTTATTAGCATCAATATCCAAAAGCAAATGCACATTGAGATTCCTAACAATGATCAATCTTCCATTACATAAGAGCAGTACAACTAGTTGATGGCACTTCTTAACGAACAAAATGTTTCACCTCCAACTCATTTGGCAAATCAAGTTCGTTCTGTCATTACTCCTTATAATGTTGAGGTTCAAATGCCCATTTTTTCTCGTATATCTCTATGTCTTTCTGTTTATGCATCAAAATCTAAAACTAGTAAATACACCTTGGATTCTTGACACGGGTGCCACAGACCATTGATGTGTGAAATTTCTCTGTTCACTAATATCACAACACAAGTTTCCTACTATGTTACACTTCTCAATGGCAACAATGTTGCAGCTACTCATATAGGCACACTAAGAATTTCAAACACTTTAATTCTGCATGATGTACTATGTGTTCCATCATTTTCCTTCAACTTGATTTCAACTAAAAAAATTAGCTACCACTTTGAACTGTGTCTCATTTTCTTGTCTCAAATTTGCTTTATCTAGGACTTTTTGACCTAGAAAACGATTGGAATGAGTGAGGTGAGACATGGCATGTACCATCTGTAGTAAAGAAGAGTTTCACCATCAGCCTTCTTTGATACTATAACCACAATAACCAATATCAAAACTATCACAATAAGGTAGTCTATGATGGCTAAAGATATTTTTTGAAAATAGTGGAAGATTAAAATAAATGTACTTGGATTTATACCCTGAAATACAAATTTGATACTAAACTGCTTTACAAGAATTTTGTAATATGATTGAAAACCAAATCAAGATAATCAGAAGTGACAATGTGAAGAATTCAATATGAAAAACTTTTACTTTGAGAAGGGAATTGTGCATCAAACATTTCGTATTAAAACTCCATAACAAAATTTTGTTGTTGAAAGGAAGCACCAACAAAATTTTCTAGTGGAGAGGAAGCGCCAACAAATTCTAAATATAGCAAGGGCCTTAAGATTTCAAAGTGGAATTCCCATGAAATATTGGAATGACTGTGTGCTCACTGTAGTTTATCTTATAAATAGGACCCCTCATCTCTGCTAAATCACAAAACATCTTTTGAACTTCCCCTCAATACCAAGCCAAATTACTCCCAACTTAAAGTTTTTGGATGCTTAGCATTTGCCACTACCCTGACCCAAAATAGACATAAATTTGGTCCAAGACCTAGACGGTTCATTATTTTTATTTTTATTTTTTTGTAATATCTCTTTGGAATGAAAGGATATAAGTTGCTAGACTTAGAGACTAAAAAGATCTTTGTCTCAAAGAATGTCATATTCTATGATAATGATTTTCCTTGCAAAAATATTGATCAGTCAAATATCAAGGCTATACCTAACTTATCAGACTGGAATCTCAAGACTTACAACCTGTCCAGCGTTGTAACAATTGCAGTACATAATCAAATTATTAGAGTCCATCACCAAGCATTAACAGATCACCAACAGCAGACTCAAGTTTCATAAACTCCTTAAATGAATAAGAATCAAGTCCAGAGAATCCTTTGAATGAACCAGAACACACAAACTCACCACCCCAATACAGGCCTCACCTACGTAGGCGATCCACCAGAATCAGAAAAAACCCCTCCATATTTACAAAACTTCATATGTCAACAGGCCAGCTCATCCACTCAACTTCAAGGGTTCAAAGGGCAAAAGGTTAATCCAGCTTTAGGTAATCATTTTCCACTTGAAATGACTCTTTCCTATCATAAATTGTCACAAGTACACAAAGCCTTTATCACATCTTACATAGAACCACACAATTGCAATGAAGCACTAAAATCCTCAAATTGGTACAAGGCTATACAAAATGAAATTGATGCCATTGAGCAAAATCACACATGGATTATCACAGACCTACCAGATGGGAAATCAGCCATAGCGTGCAAATGGGTTTTAACATCAAATACAATTCAGACGGATCAACAGAAAGGTACAGAGCGTGGCTGGTTGCCAAAGGATACACTCAATGTGAAGGATTTAGATTATCATGAGACATTTTTACCAATTGCAAATATGGTCATTGTTAGAACCTTATTGGCGGTGGCAACCATTAAAGGATGGTTCCTACATCAATTTGATGTAAACAAAGTATTTTTACATGGTGAAAAAGTGTATATGAAATTGCCTACGGGCTACTCGAAGTCCTCTCAACCTTAGGTCTTCAAATTGCTCAAGAGCCTATATTGGTTAAAATAAGCATCACGACGATTGTACTTAACCCTGTCAACCTTCATCATGGACCTTGGATTTGTTCAGTCAAAAGTAGATTACGGCCTAATCACCAAGTCTCGAGGGGATTCATTAGCTGCCATCTTAGTACAAGTAGGGATATCATTGTGGCCAACAATGACATGCAATCTATCTATTCTCTAATATTGGTATTGAATGAAAAAATTAGAATTAAAGATTTGGGAGCATTGAAGTACTTCTTTGGCATTGAGATAGAAAGATCAAAATATGAAATCATGATTTGTCAAAGGAAATATGCTTAGAGATATTGGGAGACTTGGGCACGATCGGCACTATACTAGCAAAGGTTTCCCTAGACCAAAACTTCAAGCTATCTAAGAGTCAAGGTGAATTGCTTGATGATCTATAGAAGACTTATTAGGAGGCTTCACTATCTGACTGTGACTAAATCTGACATATCTTATGTTGTCCAACTTTTAAGTCAATACATGGATAAACCCATAATCCCACATCTTAATGCACCACATAAAGTACTTCATTATATCAAAAGAAGCCCAGGTCAAGCGTTGTTGTATCCATTTTCATCAATGCTACAACGTCAAGCCTACGGTAACTCTGATTGGGGCTTATGTCCAAACACACAAAGGTCAATCGTAGACTACTGTATTTTTCTAAGATCCTCTTTAATTTCCTGGAAATCAAAGAAGCAAGATACCATTTCTCATTCCTCTAAAGAGGCAGAACATAGGGCTATGACAAGTACTTGTTGTAAGCTAACATGGTTATAGTTCTTACTCAAAGATCTAACAATATGGCATCCACAAGCAGCTTTTGATATACTGTGATAATAAATTAGCAATTCATATTGCTGTAAATTCTATTTTTTATGACAGAACTAAACATATAAGGTTCAAGAAGGAAGTGTACTGAACATGTGAAGACAAATGAATAAGTTACTGACATTCTAATTAAAGCATTGAGTTCGCTTACCTTTTATTCCCATTTGGCCAAGATGGGAGCATAAGACATCTTCTCTCCATTTTATGGAAGGATGTTGAAAAATGAAGAAAAATGGAATTGCAACATGGACAAACCATGTCAGCAGCCTCAAAACCAACAAAGCATTCTAAAATGTGGAAGATGCGGCAAGTTGCATAAATAATATACTGTAGATGCCAACTAAAGAGTTGTGTAGAGTATGCAGATTTCCTCTCTTTCCAATTCTGTTAGGCAGTTTGTATAGCATTCATTCTGTTTTTTTGTGTGTGTGTGTGTGTGTGTGTGTGTGTATACTGTAATTGTGGACGCAAGTTTTCAATGAGAAAAGCATTCATCTTCTTCCATTTTTTTCAGTAACTATTTTCCTTCTTAAGTTTCATTTTGTGATATATTGGAACTTGAAGTATGGAGAAAGAGGTTCTCTAATCCTATTGGTCTTTCTGCTGGTTTTGACAAAAATTTTGAGGATATTGAAGGCTAAATTGGTTTAGATTTTAGGTTTGTGGAGCTAAGATCGGTTAATTTGGTCCCGCATGAGAGATATCCAAAGTCTCGTATATTTAGGTTGCCTAAGGAAGGGTAAGAGCGTATGATTTAAACTATTTTTACCTATTAAAGTTTTATTTTTTGTGTATTCTACGCTCAATGGCATAAAGCAAGGCTATGTTTTATTTTTTGAATGCAAATCTCAAGTTTAAAACTCTTAATGCATGTATGCTATGCTATATTAGATAGTATTGGGTACGATAAACAAGATTGTTTAAATCTTTTCTTCCTTAATCTCTATTGACCTCCTTACTAAACAAACCATTAGCGTTTAAGCTAATTATATCAGTGTTAGTGCGATAATTAATAGATATGGCTTTAATAGTGAAAGAATTGTTGTTGTTCCGAAGTGGGTAGGTGCACAACATGGTAAGAGGAAGTCATAAACGTCAAACACTACTTTTTTCTGCGAGAGATGAAGTTGTACATGGAGGGAAAGTTGGTCCTGGAATTTTGGAGGTTCACCTTAGAAAGAATAAGACCACTGAAGATGCTACAGTTGATTATCTACAAGGAATTCACACATTATTCCAATATGCTGATTAATTGGTCCATGTCCAGTTTATTTGTTCCTTCGAAGTATCATGTGCATATTCTCTTAGATTCAGAAACCCATCTAAGTAGATATGTTTATGTTGTTTTCAAATAAAATATACATTTATAAATGTTGTGTAAGATGAATTCTTAAATGGTGCGTGACAAATTTTTTAGTTCACCTTTAGACACATTTGTTAGACAGAGCCTCACCTTGTAGGCTATTAATATTTTATCTCCTAATATTCCTAAACTAAACTAACTTAAGGGGAGAAAACATTTGAAAGATCTTGTTGAAAAGGTTTTGACCTTACCTCTTTGTCAATCTAATTAGTTAATGTATATTGGAAAATACGTTACTGAATTATGTTGAGGATGGATTTTAACTTTAACTTCATCTTTGTCAATCTGATTAATTTATTTTTTAAAGAATAGACATTGTTGACCTCGTTTTTCGCACGGTTGACGTGAACAATAGATATCGAGTCCACTCGCATTCTTTACACTAATTCCAACATGTGTGGAACGATTGTCAATCAAAAATAAAACAAGGTTTGGACGTGGAAGAAACTTTATAACACGAGACAGAAATGTTCGGGCTCCGGTGAAATATCTTACACGATAATGAATGATTGAACTATTGTAATAAGTAAAAAGACCAATCTTGTCAGCATAAAGTATGTGGTGGCTGCCCCTTTTTGGGACATATAATGTGCCACAAGCTAATAGAGTCAAAATTGATATCTAAAATATAATGCTTAGGTAAAAGAGATGAAGCCACGCGCCCTCTCATCTAATGGTTACTATTATACATGTGACACTATAAATATCTCAATTTGTGCCATTTGAGGGTAATTCAAAATTATTGACTACAACTCATATATTCTCTTTCTTATTAATATAAGGTTTTTAGTGTATGGGGTGCGATCTTGATTATATGTTTGGTTCTTAATTGATTGTTCATTATCATGTAAGTTATCTCATATATTTCGTAGGAGCTCGAACATTTCTGTTTTGTGTTTTAAAGCTTCTCGCACGTACAACCCTGTTTTATTGTCAATTGACAATCGTCATACGCATGTTGGAATTAGCTTGAGAGAATGCTAGTGAATCCGGCATCTGTTGTCCACGTCAACCGTGCGAAAAATGAGATCAATAGACATATGAAGCAACTTATACCTAATAGTTGGTTTTTTCAACCCCAATAAACCTTCACCAAAATAAGAAAAGAAAAAAGCCACTTACTCTCAAGTCCATAATTCTGAGCATTCACAATGACTGAGAATCTTGGCATGATTAATCATTTTGTATTTTGATGCTTATAGATCATATCAAGCACAACTATTCAAAGAACATATCCTGTTAGTAAAAATCCAGTTTCTATGGAAATTGGAGGCTATAGTGGGAAGCCATTGTTTGATTTATCCACAAGCTTTCACTATTTCTCCTCTATTCATACATGAATTTCTTGTACAATTTCAATTCTTATGTGTTTATTGTTGCTTCTTCATGTATTTTTGAGGTAAGAAATTCCACTTTGTTTGCTTAGGCTTCTTGATTACGTTTTTAAAAAAAAATCATTTTTATATTGCTTCTTTTTGTTTCTTTTGCAAATTTTCTTTCATTTCACGTTTTCTGCAAGTTTGATGGATGTGGGGGAATGTAGTAGATCTTATTAGGGATTATTCATTCACTTTATGTATAAGAATAAATTTGTACATATATTTATGCATGCGCAAACATTTGTTGGAAGCTGGTTTTCCTTTCCCTTCAAGAGCATTTTCTAAGATTCAAATTCTTTTCAAAGAGTTCTCTGTATGTATCAAACTTTCATGCCCGTTTTTATTGAACTCATGAGTTTCATACTCTACCATTTTTTATTTACGTGTGTGAGTGTATGTATGTATGTGTGTGTGTGTGTGTGTGT
>CAIGRB010000596.1:0-33005 GCA_903798255.1 Fraxinus quadrangulata | reverse complement strand
ACAAAAGAAGAAATAGGATAAGTACATTGGCGTGTACCTTTGCGTAACGCAATTGGAAGATCATCGCTTGGAACTGGATCTGATGACGAAGGAGCAGGTGCAGGATGGAGCTTTATGCCTGGAGTAGACGTGAATAACAGGAGGCTTGATAGGAGCTGGTTCTGAGACAGGTTTGGAGAATGTGATAGAATAGACTAACAACTCATCATCCCCCCCGACGTGCGAGAGGAGGAGGAGAAAGAAAATATGGTGTGTCTTCCATGAAGGTAACATCAATTGAGACAAGATATTTGTTATGACTAGAACAATAACATCTATAACCTTTCTGAAGACGAGAATAACCAAGGAAGATACACTTCAAAGACTTGGGATCTAATCTAGTGACATGCGGACGAACATCCCGAACAAAACAAGTGCTACCAAATATCCTAGGGTCAACAGGAAACATTGTCTTATTGACAAGAAGGATTTTGTAAAGGATCTAACTGTAATGCCTCAAAAAATTTTCATAGAATAGAATGTAATTTTGTATGTTATATTTTAATGTTTTGGAAAGTTAGGAACTAGAATGATATATAGCAATTTCAATTTTTATTTGGGTCATATATTTAGATTTTGACCGAATATGATAAGTATATGAATATTAGGCTCGTTGGATAGATTGTAATTAATCATGCGTTTTCGGCTCGAGAAAAAGTTAATTTAGATTAACGGAGCCCAAGTTATCTAAGTTGAAGGAATTAGCCTTAAATTGTATTCTATATTTAATGAATGAGGTTGCACACGTGTAGAGTCAATTTTGTCTTGTTGTATATTATATTAGTTTCCATATTATTAGTTTCGTATTGTGTTTGTAAAAAAAAGTGTACTGCCACGTGTGTGAAAAAGTACAGATTTTGGAAGTGTGGTTAGTTGGCATGACTTGGTCAAAGATTATCTTTTAAACACTCCTATCACTCCCACACGTTTTCTCACAGTGCATCAACTCCTTAGGATCTAGGTTATTAATTGCCTATGTATCTATATGCATGACATGATAGAAGAAATACAACAAAATATTATTGCACGGCACAAGCAGAGGAAGAAAAAAGTGATTTTGGGATTTTCATCTTTCAAGGATTTAATTAATCTAACAAGATAGGAAAAGAGGTGCAGTTGATTTATCCTGTTAAAATTATTTTGTTCATGTTGATGAATTTTATACTTGTGAAAGTTAAATGTATGGTATGATATGATATGATATGCTATGATATGATGATATGGCAATTCCGGTACAAACGATATGATATGATGAGCTCTTACCGGTTTCTAAGATATGATGATGGTATGATCTTTCTGACGCATGTTTTAAAAATTTTATTCAGGATTGCACCATATTTTTAAGTCCTACTGAGTATTCCCATGTACTCACCATTTTCTCTACTTCTTACAGGTTAGATCGGGTTGTTGGTCGGCGGGCGATGATGTGCAATCGTGGTGTCAGGATTTTTAAGACTAAAGAGATAATTCGGTGTAATATATCAAAGACCTATTTTATTTCCAACTCTTACTTTAGTTTTACTATTATTTTGACTTATATTTAAGAATTTGGAAATATGATTTATACGTTACGTGTTGTGTATTTTTGGAACCAATATTATATTTGTTGGCTGTTACGTGAATAAAATGATGCATGATTTCGTCACATGAAAATGTATTTTGGAAGTTAGTATAGGAAGTAGGTTATTAAAACTGGAGTTGACATCACCGATCATGATTCATTGGAATTATTGTCAATTTGCATGAGTGGGTTCATGCATAGAGAATATAAAATATGGAATTCACCTTTTCAATTTACTTTTTCTGTTCATTTTTTTTAGAGTTGCTTTATGTGAGATCTAAACATTTTTATAAAGTTATATATCAATGTTACAGTAATTAAAGGATATTGTGGTTTAGAAACCCAATTATGGTACTGCTCCTTAAATGTTTTATCTAAACAAATCAAATGGTAATTGATACCCATTAGTCGAATTATGTCCCTAATTCTTAGATCGTTGATTGATTTTTATTTGAACTATCCGTACATACATGAATAAATTGCAGTATAAAAAAAGGGGCCTTTGTTTCTAAGGACAAATAAAGGATCCAAAAATTTTCATGTAATTTTAAGTAAACTTTTGGTAGAAATTTGAAAACTAAAATTTAGGGGTCGTTACACTCACCATGAAGAACAGATGATAGCATGTGATTAATTAGAAAACATGCTGTAGAAAGTGCATCGGCCCAAAAGGGTTTAAGATCATTCATTTGAAATAATAGGGCTTGTGCAGTTTCAAGAAGATGTCCGTTCTTACGTGTTCTGCCACTCCTTTTTGAGATGGAGTATCAACACAAGAAGTTTCATGAACATGCCATTGTGAATCATATAAGATTGAAATAAAGCGGACGTATATTCTTTGGCATTATCACTTCGCAAAGTACGGATCGAAACATTAAATTGAGTTTTAATCTCAGCACAAAACGCACAAAAAAGGAAAACAACTCAGAACGACTTTTCATTGAATATAACCAAGTGACACGAGAATAATCATCCACAAAAGTAACAAAATACTTAAATCCAGGTTTAGACAAAATAGGATAAGGACCCCAAATATCATAATGAACTAATTCGAAAGGAACATTAGCACGTCTATCGACTCTAGGACTCGAACTAAGACGATGGTGTTTTGCAAACTGATGCGACTCACAATCTAATGAAGACACCTTACTAAACTGTAGACAAAGCTTCTTGAGCAAAGGAAGAGCTGGATGACCCAACCTACAATGTGCCTCAAAGGTAAAGGTTACACCAAGCAAGCAACACATAGGTATTGCTGTGTCAAGAATGTAGAGGCCTCCAGACTCATGTCCTTTACCAATAATCTTCTTTGCCATAAGATCCTAAAATAAGCAATGATCAGAAAAAATGAGATACAACAGTTAAGATTGTGAGTAAGCTGACTTACAGAGATCAAATTAAATGATAAATTAGGTAAATATAAGACAGACGACAGATGAAGCAGAGCGGTAGGTGTAATTGCGCCAGACCCACAAACATGAGATGGTAACCCATTGGCTAAAGTAACGGTAGAAGTGAAAGTGTGTGACTGAAAAGTAGAAAAGAGACCAGAATTACCTGTCATATGATCCGTGGCACCAAAATCAATGACCTATTTGGAGGATGAAGAAAGAAGGCACGCATTTGGTTTACCTGAATCAGCAATAGCAGTGACAGAAGGAGATGATGACTTTAGTGATTCTTGATACTGAGAACTTGGCAACTTCATCTATAGAGATAAGAACTGACTTTTCAGAATTATCATTAGTGGATGCAACATGGGCCGAGCGAGCTTTCTGATTCTTGTACTGAAGCTTTCTACCATCACACTTCGTATGTCCTGGCTTGTGACAGTAATGGCACACAATTCCTCCAGAATCATGTGAACGAGTTTCAAGTCCCTGTGAGCCTCCTCCTTTGTTTCCACTCTGATTGGTTGATCTCCCAGACTCATAATTATTATTTCGACTTACCAAAGCACCACTGAGTTGAACATGCGGAGTACCTTCTGTGCGGAGTACTCGACTAAATACTTCATGTAAGGAGGATATCTTAGAACCAGAAAGAACCCGTGACTTAGCAGTCTCAAAGTCAGAGGAAAGGCCAGTAAGGAAACTCATGATAGCCATTTGATCTCATTGGCGTTGCTGAACCTTCACATCAGGCAATAACATATTAAGCTCCTCATAAGTCTTCTTAAATGCCATAAAATAATTCGTAACGGACTGATCTTGTTTTTCTGCATGATAAAATGCTTTGCACACCTTATACATGCGAGAAAGGTTCCCTTTACCAGAATACAAGAAATCCAAATAATCCATCAACTCTTTAACAAATTCACAGTGATTGATCAAGCCAATTACCTCACTATCAATAGAATTCCGTATCTGCAGGAATAAGCGAGCATCCTCTCTAAGCCACGTCTACTTTGAATCATCTTTAGGATGATCTTTAGTCAAATGAGTATCTTTGTCAATACNGATCAAGCCAATTACCTCACTATCAATAGAATTGCCTATCTGCAGGAATAAGCGAGCATCCTCTCTAAGCCACGTCTACTTTGAATCATCTTTAGGATGATCTTCAGTCAAATGAGTATCTTTGTCAATACTCCGTAGATAAATTCGAAAGGTCTTGCTCCAATCCAAATAATTCAAGCCATTTAGCCTATAGTCTGTGATTTTAGACATCACAGGCACCATATCCGACATAACTACGGATTCTTAGCCATAACTCCTAAACAGAGATACAAGGCAGCAAACACAAAGGCAAAACCAAGAATCTCAACAAGGCAACAAGCACAAACCTTGACAAACACAAATCAGCAAAGCACAGAAGCCGTACTGACACAAACGAAACCTAGAACCACCGGAAAAGTAGAGGGGAACAACTGGAGAAGAACGCCGGCCAAACGGGGTAGCGCGTGGGGCTCATGCGCGTACAGACGCGGACTCCAGGGAAACGCCGGTCTGAGGTTGGCCTTCCGTTCTGGGCAGGCGGTGAGACCAAAAGGTCACTCCAAATAGGGTTACCAAAATGGAAAGACACTAAACCCTAATATGTGTTTATGCAAGAGACCAGAAAAAAAGTTAATTTTGCAATCCTAACGCTCTGATACCATGTTATTTGAGATGGAAAAGAATTATATTCACATCAAATCATTGGAAAAAGAATACACACACACATACACACACACACACAAAAGCTAGGAAAC
The DNA here is from genome assembly GCA_903798255.1 of Fraxinus quadrangulata. NCBI lineage: Eukaryota > Viridiplantae > Streptophyta > Magnoliopsida > Lamiales > Oleaceae > Fraxinus > Fraxinus quadrangulata. Next base: position 28,212 of record CAIGRB010000596.1, on the reverse strand, counting down.
TATACAAATTAGGAACCTAGAATAAAGCTAATTAGCTAGCTATATACACCTAATTACATCCTGTAACAATGTTCATGGTAAAGGGGATTATGCGAGCATCTTTGGTTTACGATTATTCTTGATGATCTTAAAGTTAAAATGAGAAGGAACAATGAAGTTGCATTGTGAAAACAGGTTATTTTCCAACTAGATCATACAAATTATGTGGAAGTTGGCAAGAGGATCCGTCAAAGCAAAGTTAGATAGTGGCTTGATTTGCATTTCCACTATTTCAACGGGAAGGACGATAATATATTTTTGACGGAAAGGCTTCCTAGTCAAGCATTCCGGTTGATAAAAATAAGCTGGAAATGGACAATATGTATTCTCCAGCATGAGGGGTAGCTTAAAAGATCAAAATTCCTATAGAATACGAAGCTCAAATGCTGATTCTAGCTGTTTTTCAAGTTTAAGAAATTGCTTATTTCTTCCCATATTTCCTTTAGTTCTGATTATAAAGGTCGAATAAAAAAAAAATAATTCACATATTCGACTTCAACTTATTCTGTTTATATTCAAAGGTGCTTCTTCTTTTGATGTTTTGGGCTTTGCTTGAGAGATTAATTTGTTGTAGTTGGTGAATGTATTTTCTCTCGGTTTTTAGTGGAACAGGTTCATAATTAGAAACTTCTATCAGGTTATAGACCAGTTCTCAATATTTTATCCCTATGTATTTCTTCTTTTGATGTTTTGCATGGAAATGGCGTATTATTCTGTAGTGTTCATCCAGGAATCCCAGGCACATTAACATGAACTTTACATAAAAAAAGAGACTAATTGATGGAGATTAAGATAGAGATAAATAAAGATAAAGATAAATATAAAGAGAGAAATATAATTTAGATAGGATTTTAAAAGTAGAGTTTGATTCCAAGTATGTTATTCTAATTAGATTAGATTTGATTATTTTGATAAAGTCCTAGCTTAGTAGAAGTTAGTTTAATTTTAACTTCTTTTTAGCTTATTTGCTCTATAAATAAAGGGGCTTATTCATTGTAATTAACAACCTCATTATATGAATAAAGATATTTTCCTCTTGCCCACAATTCTTCTCTTCTTGGACCCCTTTTCTTTCTCAATCATCGATTCCACCCCCAGCATTCTCCACCATTGCCTGCTCGATATCACCACCACAAAAGCCCAATATCAACACATCCACCGCATCCCAAACAGAATAAAAAATCCAGTAATTGATCATCATCTTCATACACCCGTCTTCAACAGACCGATAAGAAGAAATTGGGTAAGTGATTTTCCTAACTGCCACCGGCCACTTCCAGTAGCGCCGGCAGCCTCTTGATGTTCCTTCATCTGCAATTTTAGTCTGCCTCTAGTTTGGTTTCACCCAACTGAGTGAGCCAATAGAGAGTGAAAAAGGACCAGAAAAAAAAGGAGTGAAAAAAAGAGAGAAAAAAAAGCAGAAATAAAAAAGGAACAGAAAAGTGAAAAAAAAAATAAAAAAATCTGTATTTGTGTTTTCGGGATTCGTGAACCTTTTTGCTCCTGTTGATTGAATCAGCTGTTCAGACAAAGTTTATTGTAGCCTTCCACCGTAGATTTGCCAAGTTGAAAATAATGATTCAGACGCTGTTTGACTTTTTCGAGTCTCATAAGGTAACAATCATTTTTATGTTGATAAATATACTTTTAATTCGGTGTTTTGGCTTGTCAGTTTTAAATCTAATGGATTAGTGTTAAAAAAAAAAAAAAATTCATTTCAATTTTTAGTTGCATTTTTCAATTAATTAAAGAAAAAATGTTCCAACTCTGATACATACACCGAATCCTTAGGTCATTATCATGATAGTGTCTTCTACTTCCCAGTATCAGTACAATTACCTCCCGTCTAGGAACTATGTTAACCTCGTTCATTATTCTAGGCACGTTCCATTACAACCATGGTTTGATGGTCAGACCGGTCCGGAAGCCTTACTGGATTGGCTCGATAATCTTGAAAAATTCTTCCACTATCACAATTTGAGTGACTCGCGTCGAATTGTCTATGCTAATGGGTCACTTGTTGGTTCCACTAGGAGTTATTGGAAGTCCTTTTACATAATCGTCTAGGTCAACCATCAATCACTTAATGAGATGAGATGAAACGAATTCTAAACAATAAATACGCACCCTGTATATTATCAAACTCAATTGTTAAATCAATTCTTTTTTTTGTTGTAGGCAAGGTACGTCCACTGTTAGTGAGTATCTACCCACTATGAAGAGTTATTAAACAATTGTTATATTTATGAGGCTCCCCATATCACAGAGTCTAAGTTTATCGATGATTTAAATCCTGAAATTTTGCCTAATGACATTCCTGGACCTTAATCCTTGGATGAGGCTCACTATCTAGCTAATCATTGGCACATATCTTTTCGGCTTAATCAATTATATACAAAACTAGACACATCACACTAGTCACTTTCTAAATCTAGTTGTGGTAGTCCTCCCCCAGCACAAGAAAATGATGTTTTTATTGTTGAACCAATTGATTCATTTGATAGTGAGGACGAGAGTTTTGAGACTGGTCTCACATCTTCTCTCACATCGATTGTGGACATAATTGACCATGATACAGTTGATGAGTTATCGTTAGTATTGCCAACTCAGCCAAACTGTTTACTTACTCCTGAGTGTACATTTAAAGTTGAGTATGTTGTGATATTACCTCAAATGAATGATTCTTCACGAGCTGCAACAATTTTTCGTAAGGCAATTATCAACTTGCACACTTTTTCAATTGATATTCGATTATTTCCTATTAATTATCGACATGTTGTGCTAGATCATCATTCTATTGACAATGTTCCTAAATTTCATGCCAAGATAAAAAGGCAAAAAATTTTCAATTATGAAATTTTCGAACTTACTTTCGATGTCCAACATAGGTTAAGAGACCATAATGATTCTTATTGATCATTTTCAAAGTACAATAAGTTGATAATATTTTTTATCTTCCATGATATATTCAAATATCCAGAAGATCAAATAAAAGTACCGAGATTTATTTATTTTTCTACCTCCATTTCTACAAACTATAAACCAACCCTTACATTTTATTTACAACCATTACTTTGATTTCCTTTTCATTTAGAAAACTGATCATTAGCTCTATTTCTGCATAATTTCTACAAACTATAAAACCATTATTTTTTATTTTTTTTGTTTCAGCAAATAGACTATAACGGGGCCTAACAATGTTCAACCGCCAATATTTTATGTTTGTAGAGTTTTGATGATGGATAATTCTCTCGGCGCGGATGTCATTTTGTTCAAGTTATTCCAAATTTAGATTTTCAACTTTTTCATATATGTTTAAACAATTATCTTTGCTCCAATAAAAAGAGTGGAGGTAAAAAAATATTTAGAGACGTTTGATACAGTCAATATTTGCACTCAATAAAGTCAATATACCCTCACTCGATTCCACTTAATGAAACATTTAGTTTCCACTTGCCCTTACTTTTTTTGGTCATTTGTCAACAATGCCCTTAGTTAATCTTCTTAATCAAACTTTATTTTAGTACTAATAGCTTTACAATACATAAAATTAATCTTTATAATTACATTCCTTTAATTAATTAATTAATATATCTATATCGTTAACATATAATTAATGGAAAATTTTCATTAACATAAAAAGGTAAGATGAAACGACATACTTCAATGCAATGAATTCCACCAAAAGTTTTATTAAATATTACCTCTCCATTTTTCATTTCCTATACTTACTTCCCCTCCCTACCGTCCTCTCTCTCTCTCTCTCTCTCTCCCCTCTCCAAGAAATTATTTCCATAAAATAAATCAAGGTAACTGTCAAGAGAATTGTGTGTCTTCGTTTCTTAAATTGTCAAGGGAATGGAATTTAAAAGTAGCTTTTGGTTTTAAGTTCTCACCAATTATTTTTATGATTTTTGTTATCATCTTCTTTTGGCTTTAACCGGATTATTAGAATTTAGAAGAGAGGTGGATGTCTTCAATGATACAGAATCTAATCAAATCGAATAGAACGAAATGAATCAAACATGTTTACTTAGATTTAGGCAAATCAAAGCAAGAGACTAGAAGTGTCATTACTTTCAACAAATTAAATGAAGTATAATTTTTATATTTTGTGATTTTGGATATATTCAACGAATATAAATCATTCATCGATTTTTGCATTCTAATATTCACATCCATATATACTTTATTTTTTAGCTTTGAATTGGCATATTTCTATTCAAACATATCATATAAGAATTTTGTTAAGAATTTTATAATGTATTTTGAAGTTTTCATTCACAATAATGCATAAAGGGTTAAAATTCAATTTTATGGATTTAAGTATGCAAGTCGTTTATTCTTATATATTCTTTTTAACAACTTCAATTTTTCCTTTAAAAATATCAATTACCTCAACTACTTTTAAAAAAACAGTATTAGTACTTCAATAACATTACGCATATCATTCATCCGATATATAAACGTGCAACGAACGTGTTTACTACTAGTATTTCATATATAGACAGATATTGCATACCTCTGACGCTGCGAATTTTCTCAATGAATTTCTCAGCAATGATCCCTGAGCTGGACACACTCAGTGGACCTCGTGTCCTGCTAATAGCTCCAGAGGCTCTAATTATGGCTATCTTGTCTTTATAACCTGTCAAGCCTAGAGTCCATTTCCTAACTCTACTGTACTTCCTGTAAGCATCAGAAGGATAGACTATAAGCATAGAAGGATCGCTTTAGACAAAAGACAGGTTTAATTACAAATAACCAATAGTAATTAGATTTATATACAATAATTTTTTAAGATAAAACACAAATGATTAGCTTTTTGCTTTAAACACAAGCTATAGCAGAACCCTGCTAATATTTTCCACCGTAAACTTAATAGATTCAACAATGTCACTCCACCAATGACCTCTATATACTTCCACGCCATACGGCGGTTCGTACAATTTGATTCTACTGATCAGAAGAGTCAATTCCCACTGGGCAGATAAATCCTTTACCAGCCGGTCAATCTCCTCTAAAACATCTCAAACAATTTGGATTCATACATCTAACAATTTGATGCAAGACCCTGAAAGCATGCCAAACACTGACCACCCTGGTACCCAAAATCTCAGCCAGATCATTTAAATTAGGGACCTCTCCATACCTGCAGAGAATAAAGAGGCAGAATAGTCTTCTCTTCTAATATATTGCACCTAAATTATTTTTTATGCCTTTTTTAGGAGTATTATCATGAACTTAAGAAGTTACTGTGTATCAATAAAAGAAATTGAAAGCTAGGCAGTCAACCAATTCTCTTAGAATATGGTATCAGAGAAATTCTCTTTTCCCATATGGACCTGGGACTCCATCAAGGAGAGTTAGTGCAGTCCTAATTTGTAAAATAAAGGGGCTGGTAATACTTCAGATATTCTGACTAGTGTTACAGAAGCTTCTATGGCTTCGGCCGGATATCGTTTTGTCCTTAGAATATAAGAGTTTCATTACGGTAGAAACCTCTCAAGTGGTGGGTTCCTGGAGAAATTCTGAAGTGTAATTAGAATTAGAGTGAATCTAAGCCTTTTTATACAGCTACCTTTGGTTTCAATTCAAACACAGGTCGTTAGCTCTGCTATCTGTATATTTTCATTGATCTCAAGCCCAAATCTTATTACAGATTTGTCAAGGATGAGAAACATGTTCTGATGAGTTAGATATGTCTTCTAAAAACAATGGTGATGTATCTTCTGCTGCAGCCACTTAATCATACTCTTCAGATTACTCCAGTAAAGCCGAATGAGTGGAATTTTATGGTTTAGTCGGCAGCAGCAGAAAGGTATTTTCTGGTAGAGGGAAAGGCATGATTGGTTATGCTTAAAAAGTTCACTTATCGGTAAGTTTCAAAATGGATAAATTATAACTGACTAAAGTTGCAAAAAGTTAAATAATTTGATGTGTAAGAGATACTTCCAAAATAATCATTTTTTTACTTAAATGTAAGAAAAAGTAACATATTCAATCAAATGTATTTCGCCTTTTTCCAAGGTTCCACGGATTAGCGACTCCAAGTATGGATATTGGTTCTTGGAGAATAACACTGAAAACTTGGATTACCACTATGATGGACACGAAATATACCAGATAATCTTAAAGACCACCCCACCCGCCCCCACAAGGCCAGTTGCACCCACCAAGAACCCCTTATGGGCATAGATAGTATTTTAAAATAGGTTAAAACTTGTCAATTGAGAATATACATTTATGCCCATCCGGCAGGTTCTAAAGATAACCATAGGTCTATTACTAAGCATTGACTAGGAGAAGTAACTGATTTCGTATATTAAAAATACAGAAATTGCTACAAATTGTATTTTGATAATACAAGTGGATGCTGATTTTCTTGTGACTGCAACAAATACACAATCCTCTTACTGATGATCTGAATGTCTGAAGACGAGGGGCCACGTGGCTTGAATCCTGGACTTCAAGATTTGTTGAAGACTTGACTTGTAGAGAATTTGGCTTGTTTGACACTTGAATTTAAACTTTGAGACTTGAACTTGAATTTGATTTGGTTTGAAGAAGACTTGGACTTTCTTGGATTTGCTTGAATTTGAAGAAGACTGATATCTTTTTGGTATTTCTAGACTTGGCTTGCGAGAGTTTCTTCTCTTCAACTAGCCTTTGGATTTCTTCTGCACTTGTGAATTTCTGCGTAGCTTTTCACTTGTGAATTTTTCATGGACCTATTTATAGAGAAAATCGTAACCAATTTTGTAAACACCCTGATTATTTTTAATTAAAAAAATAATTGGATAATTATGGATTTTGAAAAAGTGGGATGAGTCTTTTTCATTGGATAATTAAAATCTTCTCTGTGTGTGTGTGTATAACCTAGGTATGTACATAATATATGTTTCAAATCATGTGTGTTGGTATATTCTCAAAAGTATAAAATATGCTTCTCTCTTTCGAAAACGTACATGGTTTCATTCTTTATTTTTTTTAAAATGATTTTCAGTATACAATTTTGATTTTTTATACTATATATTTTTTATTTACAGACTGCAATTGCAGAAACCAATTGGTTTCTATGAGGCATTAATTATTATTATTATTTTTTATTTACAGATTGCAATTGCAGAAACCAATTGGTTTCTATGAGGCATTAATTATTATNTGCAGAAACCAATGATTTATGTTGGTGGATACCAATTCAAATTGGTTTCTGCTCCCATTTTTTTTATTAAATGAATTAGTCTATGCATTGTTTAAATGAAAAGATTCAAACTTACCATCTTTTTCCATTTCTTTCTTTAGGAATTTAGTCTACGAAGTAGCTAAATAATTTTGAGGTTCGAAATTTTCTTTGTGGAGAGTTTAAATTTTCTTGCTACAATTATTTTAGGAGTTCAGAAGATATTTGCTCAGGAACAGACTCAAAATTTATTTTAGATCATTCCGTGCACATTAAGAACCAAGGATCGACTCCTTTCACCTTCCAAGGCATTTATGTTGAGGACCAAGGATCGACACCTTCGACCGTCCAAGTCACTTTGTGTCGAGGACAAAGAATCGACTCTTTTGATTGTCCAAGACACTTTGTGTTAAGAACCAATGATCGACTCCTTCGACTGTCCAAGACACTGTGTATTTGGAAAACTCAAGACAATAAACAAATTTAAAAGATTTATTGCCCATTAATCTAATTTTTTTTAGGAATGACTAGGATAAACTCTAATAATAAAATGTATTCTAATATACAAGAAATCATTGAACTTAAAAATCAAGGTAAAAGTTATCTTCATTTTAAAGATACTAATATGAAGTACCATGCTCAGCCTCTGGGATGAACTTAAACTTGCATCCATAAGCCAGAGACAGATCCTTCTTCTGACATCCTGAAGCCTTTGTCGGAGTTGCATATGCCTATAATTAGTGAATGTCACGAGAATTTAGATGTTGCTAAGTCCAACCGTTCTAGCAGTCTTTCCTTTTTGTCTTCCGCTCATCATTTCCAAAGCATGTAGTGCATCTCTATTGAGGTAATTTGTTAGAAGATCAACAATAAAAAAATATGATGGGAAAGCGCACTTGTCAATTGTGGAGAGATTTCTTTTCTTCCAAAGTTTTGGGAGTGGTCTTCATGGGTCCAAAAACTCCATCTCAAAAGGAATCTTTGCAAGCTAGCTTCTACATTCAATCCTGCTACAAAAGATTATCAGCGTCCAAACTCTATTTACAGAGCTCTTTGAGAGATTTGGTGTCCAGAAACCAACACCTTTGTGACTGTAAGTAGTGAAATTAACATTTCTCTTTGGACATCCGTGAGATCGATGGACTTTCAATCATGGGTCATTATTATTATGTAGTCCCAAGCCTTTCGGAGTTGACAGATGACCTCCCTAGGTCTTGCTTGCATCTTTTTAATGTTTTCTCATTAATTGCTAATGAGAAAAAATCAGACTACATTACTCATGCTGCTTTGAGAGGTTTGGTGTCCAGAAACCAACACCTTTGTGACCGTAAGTAGTGAAATTAACATTTCTCTTTGGGACATCCGTGAGATCGGTGGACTTTCAATCATGGGTCATTATTATTATGTAGTCCCAAGCCTTTTGGAGTTGACAGATGACCTCCCTAGGTCTTGCTTGCATCTTTTTAATGTTTTCTCATTAATTGCTAATGAGAAAAAATCAGACTACGTTACTCATCCTGCTTGAGTTGAATTTTGATTTCGAGAAAATGGTTTTGTCCAAAATCCTCGACAAAACAAAGCTTATAAAATGACATAAATTTAAATCCGTTCAGAAGACGTCAGCAACAGGCATCAACATAAATAAGAAGGCTCGTTGTTTTATATAAGCCAAAGGATATTTCTCGTAAAGACCGACATCATTGGAGTGATTTGTCAATATCTTTATCTATGGTAGAAGAAGAGTTAGAAATAGCAGCTTATCTCTCCCTGTGGCTTTGTCGTTTCGTTCTTCCATCCGGGGACGAATACACAAGAATTGGGACTTTTAAGGCATTTTCTAAGATGGCACGCGGATACACCTACAACCTAGTTCTTCCCGTATTAGCAAACATTTATAGAGGACTTACAAAAACGTTGAACCACTAGGACAAGACTTTGGCTCAATTTCATATTCATTTCCTAGACACTTTCTTTATACTTGGGCTGCAACTTATTTCGCTCGAGGTATTTATGCTCATGTGGACAAGAGTTATTCTCGTCCTATAATCCGAAAATATGCTGGTACTTTGAATGTTTTCCAATCTTGGGATAAAAATGTTGATTGTCGAGACCTTATCCGTGGAATGATGGATGTCAATGACTTTTGCAGGAATCCATTTCCCTCATCATCTCATCTTGATGTATGAGCGGATGACCAACCAAGGTCTAAAGATACCTCAAAATTTATGAGTATTCGATTTGGATTTGTTTCTTATCGCTGAGGAAACTCTCCTTGCATTCTTGAGGGATATAATCCTCACAGGTTTGTAAGACAACATAGCTTTAGGCAGAAACTTCCTGGACTAAGAAAGTTGGATATTGCTCCCAATGTTGGCGACATGTATCGCATTTGGTTATCTTTGACTCGTACAATAAGTGAATCTATATTTCATATTCCAGAGTATATGAAGGATACACATCAAAATATTGATGCAGACACCAAAGTTGGTGGAATAACCAAGTGTTGCTAAATCTGACCAAGGTTCAAGTAAGGTTTTGTCTTTTAGTGAGAGTCATGACTTTGTTCTTGATCTGACTTTGAGATAAATGAGCAGGGTCATAGCCAAATGGTTAAACCCTCCAAATATAATTTCTGAAGAGACTTCTCGAAAAAGGAAACCAAACCTTCGAAATGAAAGAGATATTAAGAAAATTAAATTTACAATTCCCTCAACAAAGCTTGCTTCCACCTCTGAGCCTGTTGATAAGACACTTAAAGAAATTTTGATCCCAGACGACAGTAGTCCTGGAGATCAAGTGTCCCACGCCTCTGGAAAACTCCAGCTCCGGAAGATGAAAGTTCTGGAGATCAGGTACGGATTTTATTGATTTATTTTTTTTAACATGCTACTTGTATTTGACTTGGTGTATCAAACTTCAATTTCAGGCTCCTCTTTCTTGAATACATTGAAAGAAGCGATTGGCATGATCAAGGCAGCGTGAGGCTATTCTAAGTCCTCCAAAAGATGGCCTTGAAACTTCCAACATTGACATAAGTCTCCCAGATACACCTTTAGACGACGGGTTTTTAGACACATCGCCTAGAACATAAAATGCGGGTATATCCTTTGTTATTCTCTCCCCCTTTTTTTTTCTTTAATTTTTTTTAAATCTTCTTTCATTTTTTTTATTTGTAGGTTTTCCAAATGTTCTAGAAGGACTGAATTTCTTTTGGAGCACAAACTTTTTATAAGATCATACTGGCGAGAATGATGAGAGAATTGATGCACTTCAGGGAATAGATGGTACTCATGATTTTTAAGACCCTCCCTGCAAATACCCGAACACCATTAATGAATGTACTTTGGCACTTAATGCAGATGACTTCAATAATGAAGATGAAGTGAATTTTCAGTTTGGGAGAGCTAATATTTCAGAGATCAATTAAGAAGCCCCAGTGACCTTAGTCGATGTTCCCCCTTCAAAGACAATCATGGGGCTACGCCAATTTGTTCTCTCATGTCTAGTCCTCCACCTGGGATAACCCAAGAGTCCCTTTAAAGGCTGCTCTGCAAAAAGCCATGACTAGTTATCTTCAAAAGTGTTTCAAGGATGTTGTGAAGCATGCCTTTTCCGCTATCCGGTCTCGGTGGTATGAGAATAATCTAATTCTCAAAAACGTGATTACCAACTCATTCGCTCAGATCCAACACCTTTGATGGAACGTATGGATATGTTTTTGAAAGAAGTTGGCATTTATCTATCTGAAAGAAAGCAACACTTGGAGTGTCCAACCCTTGAAGAAAAGGCTAAGCAGCTGAAACTTTTGAATATTCAGATGGAGGTAAATGATTCTACTTGTTCTTGGTTGAAAAATAAAATCAGTCAGCTGACCTCTAAGCTAGACCAACTCCATAACGAGCTTCAAACCCATCAGGAACAGATGGGTATACTTGAAACTGAGTAAGTCAGATTCGAAAAATCACATACTAGAGTTATCACTAGCATAGCATCCATAGAACAGAAAAGGAAGACTCTTGAAGATACATTCCTACAAGTGATCAATGGCGATTGATTTTAATAGAGTTGAGACTTTGTGATTTTCTTTAGGACCAAATTGTATAAACTTTTATTGATATCATTTTCTTTATACGGTGAACTTTTCTTCTCCCTGTTTCTTGCAGACATATCTTATTTTTTTTAATGCAGAGAAAGATAAACAAATTGAATGAGTTCATTGATTTTATTGATTCAACTTGAATTTATAATTTATCCAAGTTGCCTAAGTACCCAAAAGGGATTAAGTCCAACGTAATTCATTATAAGAACACAATTTTTTTTGTTTATTTGGGCCGTTCATAATTTATCCTCTTGCGGGCCAGGAGTATTACATTTTATTATAATGAAACATTTATAAAATAAAGAACTTCAAGCATTAAAATGCTTTAGAAATTTTCCGTTGATAGGTCCGATTTGTAGTCCATATTTGTCGATGATCTTGTATGCTCCATTAGTGAATGCGTGCATAACAATAAATGGACCATCCTATTGAGATTGGAACTTGCCCACTATTTTTCTTGTGATTACGATTGGCCTGCGTACCGAAATCTTCAACTTGAAATGATCTTGATCGCACCTATTTGTTGAAGGACTTCAACATCCGAGCTTGATTGCATTCCAAGTGCATCCGTGCCTCTAATCTCTTCTCATCCAAAGCTTCAAACTCTACCAGTCGAAGACGGGCATTTTCTTCTATTGTCAAACCTTTTTGGATGGCAATTCGAAGTGACGAGATTTATCACTTCAAAGGAATTATAGCTTCCACTCCGTCCACTAAAGCATAATAGGTGGCTTGTATTGGAGTTCGGTAAGTAGTTCGATAAGCCCACAAAGCTTCACTGATTTTTTCATGCAAATCTCTTTTTGATTCAGAAACAACTTTCTTTAGCAGACTGCACAAAGTTTTGTTGAACGCTTCTGCTAACCCGTTAGCTGTTGCATTATACATAGACGAGTTATATTGTTTAAATCCAAACTTTGCACATAAATTGTTTATGTGGCTATTGTAGAACAATTTTTCATTATCAGTGATGATGTATTATGAGATCTTATATCGATAAATGATTGAATACGAATAAAATCCGCAACATTTTCTTTCCTTACTTCCTTCAACGGTACAGATTCAGCCCACTTTGAGAAGTAGTCAGTCCTAACAATGATGTATCAATGCCCGGCTGAAGACTTTGGAGTTATAGGTCTAATTACATCAAGACCTCATGCATTAAATAGCCAAGAAGCTACTGTTGGATGCAATGGACTTTGGCAAGCTTCACATTTCTTTGTGTAATTTATGAAGTCTTGTACCATAGTTGGCCAGTAGTAGCACATTCTTTTTATTCGAAAACGGAGCTTGGATCGGACTGATGAGCAACACAAATTCCAGAGTGGGCTTCTTCCACAGTACGTGTTACTTCATCATTACTTAGCATAGAAGGAAAACTCCTTCAAATGAACATCAATAAAGTGTATCTTTATAAAAGACAGCGAGATGCACGCTTCCTAATTTCGGTCTTTCGCCGTGAATTATCTAGTAAATTTTGACGTTGAAGGAAATCGATTATGGGCTACTTCCAATCATCCTTTTCCTCATCAATGACTGACATTATTGTTTTTCGCCAAATCCTTGAGAAACAATGATGGAAGCACCCATCTTTGAGCAACTGATATGGAATGAGAAAAGTCTTCATCTGATTTAGCCAAAACAATAGCCAAATTAGCTAAAGCATTAGCTTCTCTGTTTTCACTTGTAGGCACGAATTTGATTTTTATCAAATCAAATCGCTTCATGAGCATTGATGCGTATTCATGATATGGCTTCAAGTCTGAATTATGGACTTCGTATTTAGTTAAAAGTTGGTTGATTATCAATTTAAAATCTCCAAATCCATACATCCCCATGCTCTACAGAAAAGTCTTCATCTGATTTAGCCAAAACAATAGCCAAATTAGCCAAAGCATCAGCTTCTCTGTTTTCACTTGTAGGCACGAATTTGATTTTTGTCAAATCAAATTGCTTCATGAGCATTGATGCGTATTCATGATATGGCTTCAAGTCTAAATTTTGGACTTCGTATTTAGTTAAAAGTTGGTTGATTATCAATTTAAAATCTCCAAATCCATACCTTCCCATGCTCTACAGACAAAGTCCTGATTCAAATGGTCCTAGATTTCTAAAAATCCAGTTTGCATAAACTAAAAATTACTTGAAATTTTCAGGTGAGGCGGGTGACAGTTTTAGAAACTTGTAGTGCTTAGTCACCTAAAAATAGATGAGCTACAACAAAATTATCTTGTAAACATGAAGAAGGATGAAGAGGTTTTAGCACAGTATGCTTGTCATCAACAAAAAAGTCTAGATATATCAATCTACAACCTCAATAAAAAACATCAAACCATATGTTATCCAAGCACCAGAATACTGCAGATAATGAATGAGCAAGTCAACTTAAATGTTAGGATCATTTAATTGACTCAAGATTAACAAAAGTATCTGAAATTGAAATCGTGAAACGGAGTAGGATAAACTTGAGAAAGAACATTGGTGTCATCTAATAATTGGGTCTAATAATAACGAAAAAAAATTAACTGAAGAAATACCTGTAGTCAACTGTAGGCAAAGTTTTGATACTTGGAAATCCCAATCGCTCTTTCAACAGTGAAATAACCTGAAATACAAAAGTTATAAAAAAAAGTATCTGGATGATCAGTCAAATGAAGAGAAGCTTGCATTTTAACTGAAAAAGTTCAGCTTCCCACCTCACCCCGAAGAGAGAGGAAAAAAAGGGGCTTCTAGTTGTCAGTGTGTTAATACCAATATGGCAAACATAAGAGAAGTTATAAACAAGCCAATCAAACGCTACAAAGTTTATGCCAGATTTTATAGAAAGGAGCATTGTATTTGTTGCTAAAAGTGCAAGGGCTAATGAAATTTCCAGGAGACTACGCACAACATTGACTTCATCACATACGCTAACATAGAAAATGAATTGCTATAACCAGAATATTCAGACCACGGCATTTTTGCAGCAGCAAAGTTTTCTGAATGCACTAATACTTGCCAATGAAACAATTTTTACATCTTCAATCAACTAAATAGTATAACGAATATATCTGTCAAAAGTTATAACATGGAAATGTCTTCACGCATATCCCTTCAGGAAAATGCAGGATTCTTAATATGCATCGTAATGGATTCATTTGACATGACACTACCGATTTTCTCTGACCTATTTGAGGGCTTAGTCACTTTCCTACAGGTTGTCTTCACTGACTAACAAAGTACTCTTCTCCATATAATGTTTTTTTCTGGGCGAAAGTAAAGTAAGGTAAAATATATACTCACAGAAATAAAATTTCGAATATTAGTTGTGCAACAACTATTTGTTGAGCTTCAGAAACTTTTATTCTCAAAATTCCTTTCAAAAGTCGCAGGTTAGAGAAAAAAAGTCAAAATGCATATATTTGTTTAAAATGAATCAAGAATATCAAAATTATTGGCCGATAGGATTTGTCCAGGTGGTACAGTCTGGTTTTGCTTTGGATTCTCAAGATATACTAGGTAAGGAAATATGTATAAGTGAAAATGCTGCTTGAAGAAGCACTTATTTGAATAAAATGTCGGCACGTTAGGAAATTGGGCAAACCAAGAGGCTAGAAACGTTGAAATTTCCAAGGATCATAATTCTCAGAAGATAAATAATATACCTCATCATCATATTTTATATCTGTTATCCAGCAACCTTCTTTCAGTCTCTCAACATCATAAACTCCTTCATTGACAAAGTTTTCAATATCTTCCTTCTTCTTTCCTACACAGGAAATAAAAAGATACCAGATAACAAAGTCCTTTACATGACGGTCAAACCCAACTATGAAGCTCAAAATTACCTTTTGCAAGCGAAACTTTGTCAAGCCAATTTCCATAAATATTATCGAGCAACGCAGTCAGCATCTCACGGTTTTCATCAGATATATTTTTACGTGCAAGTTGGTCCCCTGCACTCTTGTATTTACCAATCCGTTGAATTTGTGGCTCAACCCCAACTTTCTCAAGGACACCTACAAAACCATAAATGATATCACTCCACTTCAATTGAAAAGGCCTAATAATTGACATCATCTATTTTGATTGATTAAGAAAATTGTGAGATGCTTCAGGTACTGCTAATGTCCCTAGTTTCATTTTATAGGCATTGAAATAGGCCGACAATTTACTTGCCTTCAGCACTGATTCAAGCAGATAATTTGAAGACTGAAGTTTGAGACATGAGAACTCCAAGATTTATGTACATTTTAGACAAATACATAATTTTCAAGTACAAGAGTCTCATTAGAAGTCGTCATATTCTGAAGAAAAATAATATCTTAGAAACTGTAATCATTAATGTCAGGTAATAGGTATGGAAATTTTTTGCCTTCAGCTTTATCTTCAGACTCCACTCCGATTCTCTATCATATCGCAAAATACCATGTGATATAGGTTGCCTTTGATGCATAATTAGTAAGAATGTCCCATCCTGACTAGTTTAATTGAAACCTATAATTTTTGTCACGTCAATTCTTGACACGAATTTTAAGAGGATTCATGACATGATGAAATTCCTCATCTAGAATGGAGAACTTGTCCCTAAAATCCAAAACCACCCAACGACCACCTGAAGGGCCACTCACAACCCACCAGCCAAACCGGCCAAAAAACCACCACTCAGGCGGCAGCCATAGGTGTAAACCCTAGTGCAACCGCTCCAAATCATGATACCCATGCCAGCGATCCCATTCTAGCTGATATGCAGGGTTAAGGCACCATCATTCACAGTGACAGACTACAAGAAGAGCAAATAGGAACCCGCCAATCCGTGCAATGCTTATGCTCCGACCTCTCGTCTACCTATGCACTTCAGCCCTAGCCCCAACAGGCCATTCCGATTCTGACCGTCCACAAGCGTGGTGCACTTGCCGCCTTAAGGCGCATGGGGAGCACGCGCTCGACTACTCCCTATGTCCCCCTACTGCATCCAAGTAATCCCATCCACCTGTTTTGCCATCAATAGCTCAGTCTACGTAGAATCAGGGAAAGAAGTCTTATGCTGTTGCATTTCTGGCCGACCCATCATCTCTCAGGCTGAGCAGAGCCCGAGGAAGTCTTTTGCATATGTTCTTCAGGCTACCCAGGACTCAATATCTCATAAGTCACAGGTTCGTTGCCAAGGAGCCTTATATACATATGGGTGAGTCGGCCATTACAGTTTTAGAGAAGGAGGTTCATTTTTCTAAGCCATACAAGTACATATCGAAAGCCTTCTATGATTAAGGTACATGAGAGTTTTCAGAAATTTGGTTTTCACTAATTTTATGCTAGGGTTGATAAATTTCAAGCATATAGTTATTCATTTATCTCTTGAGCATGATTAGAGTCGTCTATTCCTTATTGATGGTTGTTCAATGTGTGTTATTAAGTGGATACTTAGTTTTAGCCCCGAGCATGAGATTCCCACAGTTCCTGTCGTCTGGGTATATTTTCCTTTATTGCACAAAGCTGTTGAACACTCGATTGAGTATTGTACTACAGCATATTATACCTTCACAACAGAGTGTATTTATCCCTAGTCTTCTAATTGAGGATAATGTTTTATTGTCTTAAGAGCTTCTCCACACTTTGGATACTAGAGTAAGGAGGAATACTGTGCTGCAGTTTAAGGCTAAAACATATACTCGCACGAATTGCAGTTTTCTTTATTCTATTATATTTTAGAGGACTTTGGATTCGATTAGCTATGGATTGATAGGGTGTCGGGTGGTCGGTGTATTTTGAAATGTCGATTTTTAGTACTCCTGAAAGGCTGCCCCTATAATTTTTTCCCCTCTTCACGAGGTCTAACGGGCGATCCCATCTCATCATCTCTCTTCATCATTGGCGCTGATTATTTATCATGCCTACTCACGCAATAGTTATAGACTTACCCTATTATGGGTTATTGACATAGAGGGAGTACTCGCGCCTTACATCTTTCTTTTGCTGATGACATGATTATATTCACCAACTACCATAAGCAGTCCATATTCGGAGGTTACTAGATTGTTTGAATTATTATTAGGGCGTATCTGGTCAATTGGTGAATAGAGACAAGTGGATTTATAATGTCTCGAAAGACATCCATTAGTCAGATGAGGAGATTGGAGCATCCATTTACATATCCGAGAGTCTCCTTATATAAGGGAGCTATTCAGAAGGTCACAAGTAGGATTTTAGGTTAAGCTTCACATTTATTATCATTTTAGGAGATGAAGTACACTATCGAAGTCCGATATTTCCTCTATACCACTTTATCTACTTCAGAGCCTCCCTAGGTTGTACTGTAAAAGTTGAAGATTATATTTGTGCAATTCCTTTAGGACTCAATGGATCAAGCACGTAGGTTACATTGGAGGAGATGGAAAGATCTCTGTCTTCCTAATGATGAGGGTAGTCTAAGCTTCAAGAGAATGTAGACTATGTTGCATGAACACTTCAACTACAGTAGTGTGTCCGTAACATGTCTGACTCATGTCGTATACCGGCACTCTACCATGGTCATCCTTCTTTATTTATAAGAAACACAATATCTTTTTAACTCAAAGTTATTATTAAAAAAAAAATTAATAAGTATGAAACTAAATTTATATTATATTGAAAAAGAATTTAGAAGATTTTAATTAATGTGTCGACGTGTCGCATCAGTACTTTTTGAAAAAATGCTTAACGAACACATATATCCGTGTCGGTGCATCATATATTGCAAACATTGTTACATTTTTCCCGAAGCTTTTGTGGTTTTTCCATTCACAGAGATCGTTGTGCACTCAGTTCTTACTGAAATTATATTGCTAGGGATTCACCCTCTCCTAGCAACAATTTCATATTTAGCTTCACCTATTTAGAGAAGGATGGAGCTGAACCACAGGCTGAGCCACACATTGCATGATACCTTAGAGCAGGATAGATTTTCTTTTGACATGAGTGTTGGATGGACAAATCTACTTTAGCGTCCTTATTCCCACACCGACAGCATACATATGACAGGGTGCATGACTTTTATGAATGACACAAGATGGAATATTGGACGATTGTTAAATAATTTCCCACAATATACATATGACAGGGTGCATGACTTTTATGAATGACACAAGATGGAATATTGGACGATTGTTAAATGCTCTTCCACAATATACGACTAAGCATATTAGGGCTATAGCTCTATATGCAAATGTCCCAATCAGAATATTTAAAGGGATACACCAGATGATAACTTTTCTACCGAGTCAGCTTAGCAGTTAGTCCATTCTAGTAGATAACTTCAAGATTCATATCGGTTGATGTGGAGCTCCATTATACCCACTACATTTTCTTTCTTCTACTAGAGATTGTGGCAGAATTTGATTATGGTTGATGTGGTCATTCAGATGAGGATTGGCTGTCACATGACCTTCCGCTGTTAGTGTTGTTCGAAGATTTAGACTATTATACCTATTTTCATAGGCAGTACCATTTATGTTAAGGAATGACATCATTTTTTTAACGCCATGAAAATTTTATACTATATGATATATATTAATGTCTTCAAAAGTTAAAGGATTAAAGTGAAATATGTTTTAAATTCTTTTTATTTTGACCAAATAATTAGATATGGATAGAGCAAGATTTAGAATATCAATATTGGACTCTTTTTGAAGGTTATAATTAACTAGAAATATTAGACTCGAGAAAATATTAATTCAGATAAGTTAGGCCTAAGATATTAAAGTCTATAGAAGTTATCATAATTAGTATTTAATTTAAATTAAATATCAACATTTCAAGATTTGGCTGCCACGTGTATGGAGATAAAGCAATTTTTAGCCATGTGTAAGACCAATTTTATTTTGATAAGTTCAGTAGTAGTCATGACTTTATTATTTGAAACCAATGTCTATCCAAATTACTTGTGATACACGGATCCACTATTCTAATTGCACCAAAATTCACCACACACACACACACAAAGACATATACACATGTACACATTGGGTATTGATTTCCAGTATAAATAATGCGCAAAAGGTCCTATAAATTCACCACATATATATACATACACGATAGGTAGTAGAGAGAGAATAATTTCTAAAAGTAAGACACGATTTTATTGACGCAGTCGAGAAAGTAGAAAAGATATGGGAATTCTTTCAAAAAATTCATTTGATCTAATGGGGTAAGATACTTTTGCAAGTGATTTGTTTTCGTACACTTTTATATTCAATTAAATATGCATGAATTGCCAGTGGATCTTCGAGTTTGACCTAACGAAATGTGAAATCCTTCGGGAATTCAAAATACTACTGATGGGTGTCTCGCTTGTCAATACATTCCATACGAAATTTGGTATGAAGTGTATCTTATTGTTATATAATTATCGATGGAAACTGCATGCATCTTATTGAGTATTTTTAAATACTCAACTCATACAATAATTTTTCAAGACAGTTCGGGTCAATTGGAATTGTGGCGTGATGGTGATGCGGACAATAAGAGGATTTGAAGAAATAAAATTATTCGGTTTCTATCCTTAATTGATTAATTAGTTTCATTTATGTTCAAGAACTTGTATATTTAAATAGTTGTTGGATATGTTTATTTCAAAAAAAAAAATACAATTTTAATTTTTTAGTCTAAATTCATGGACAACCTATATTTTTATTAAATAAATTATTTTTATCGTTCCGTATTTAATGTAAAGAAAAGTGAGTTCTTTTGTAACACTCCAAGGTTTATTAGAATTTGGGGCGTTACAATTTTGAAGATATCTTTCACAAACCTATAAGATCAGGTGAGAGTTAGACCTCGATTGTAGAGATGGAGATACTCGGGTCTATATGTCCAAAATGCATTATCATTCTTTTGTTGATAGTTTGGTTCTTATGGATGGAGAGGAATGATGCGAACCAAAGAAAGATATGCATGGAGCCTAGATGACTCATTTGGAAAGTCTATTGCATGATTTGACTTCTGTACGTAGGTCGATTACTTCGACCTATTTATTGGCCTAGAGCTTGGCTATTGCCTCACTTTTTGATATTTCTCCAACTCTTCTCTCCCCAACAACTCTATATTGGTTTTTTACGTACTCCACTGGTGGGATCTTACGAGATCACGCCGATGGATGCATCACGAAGATTTTGCTAGTGGTGGAAGCATTATTCGTGATCGGGATGGACACTACATTAGGGTTTTCTCGTTATCATATAAAGACTGCCTTATTCTGGAGGCTGAGTTACGGGCTATGTTGAATGGAATTTTACTTCTTGATGACTTGGGTTAGTAGACATCCGAGTGGAAGTAGACTCATAATGGTTATTCACTACATCACTAAGGTTAGAAGACCGTGGGCGATTCATATCATTTTCAGAAAAATCAGATACCTTCTCTCATTTTACCGTGATACTATTTCTCACACTTACCTTGAGGAAAATCAAGCTGTTGGTTGGGACCATCGCCATTATCAGGAATATAGACCTCTTGAATTCCTCGACGACTTCAGACTCTGATAGACCCCAAGTTAGTCATTCAAGTTTGTTATGCCATATTCTAGAGTGTTCTAATTCCAATTAGTTATCAAGGATAGTTTGGGGAATAAGAAAGGAAGTAGCAGTATAAATTAATAGGAGAGGAAGCATAATGGATAGAAAAATATTGAGCTGTTGGGAGAGATCCAGCCTCTCGAATGCTTGGAATTGTTCTTTCAATTTCCTATTTTCCAGTTCATTTCAATTCAATACAATCGTTCTTTGTTTACAAACAATTGCATCAATCCATCTATTCTACATCTCTCTCCATCAAATCCTAACACATCAAAGCCTCATTTCACAGCAACAGCATCTCTTCTATGCAGCTGGTTTGCAGATTTCCATGAGCAGCCATCAAGTGAGCAGCAGAGACTGGGGATCCTATCAAAATGGTATCAGAGCAACCATTATGGCCCTGGGGTATTGCATCTGATTAAGAAAAGCAATTAGAAGATCGGGTTAATAATTTGGAAACAAGGATTGATGGACTACAATCAGAGTTTGGGGCAACTATATCTGAAACTAAGAAGGCAATGTCTATAATGATGGAGAAGTTCGATTTTATGAAGAAATAGGACGTGCAGGAGAGAGGAAGGAGAAAGGAGTTTCATCTACTTCACCGGAGCCAACTTTGCAATCTGACTCCCCACTCAAAGGCTTAGAGGTTGGGGCAGCCCCTTTGCCGGCAGTAACCAGATTGCTGCCACAGGGATTGGGTCATGTTGAACTACAGGGACTGGGCCTTATTAGAGAGCAAGCCCAAGGGCTGGAAGGCAGGAATGCATTGGTGAAGCAGGCCCACTTAGCTAACAACCCATATAAGAATAAAACCAATACTTACAGCCCAAACCTAGAAAATCTATCTTTCCCATTCCACCTATCCAATCAGTCTGCAAGCGCTCCCAGATCGTTGACAATTACAGTTTTCCGACCGGCGAATGCGAACATTGGGAGCCCGCCACTCAAAAAGCTGTCAGACATTGAGCTTCATTCGAAAAGAGATAAAGGCTTGTGTTATCACTGTGATGATAAGTGCGGTTCAGGGCATAAAGTTCGTAAAAGGAGTTGCAGGTACTGGGGGTTCAAGAGAAGGAGGGGAACGAACTCTTGGAGCAGCTGGTAGTGGAAGAAGAAGACGAGGTGGGTAAATTTGTAGGATTATCTACCATATCTGTGGTGGACTGACCACAACAAAAACCATGAAAAACAGGGGCTTGATTTTGGGGCAGTCAGTAATAGTCTTGATTGATTGTGGAGATACACCTAGCTTCATTTCAGCAAAGTTGGTTGGTCAAATGGGCAGCAGACCACAGAAACTACGAGCTACGAGGTTCCTATAACTTCGGATCATTTTTTTGGAAAGCCAGCAAAGGGGTGCGACCGGTTATGGAATCTGTATGAATAACATTTTAATGGTAGGCGGACGATTGGCTACACTGACTAACAAATACAAATACAACAAGCTTACTCCAAAAATGGTTCAGTTATATGGAATTTTGAATTTTGAAGTTGAACCACACTCCCACCTTGAGGACAAGGTGGATTTCGGGGAGCGAGTTATGATAGACCCCCAAGTTAGTCATTCAAGTTTGTTATGCCATATTCTAGTGTTCTAATTCCAATTAGTTATCAAGGGTAGTTTGGGGAATAAGGAAGGAAGTAGTAGTATAAATGTAATAGAAGAGGAAGCAGAATGGATAGAAAAATATTGAGCAGTTGGGAGAGATCCAGCCTCTCGAATGCTTGGAATTGTTCTTTCAATTTCCTATTTTCCAGTTCATTTCAATTCAATCTATTCTACATCTCACTCCAACAAATACTCACACCTCAAATCCTCGTTTCACAGCAACAGCATCTCTTCTATGCAGCTGGTTTGCAGATTTCCAGGAGCAGCCATCAATTGAGCAGCAGAGACTGGGGATCCTATCAGACTCTTGTACAAAATGATAGATACAGAAACTAATTTGCTTCTCACTTGCTTTGTTTGTAGGGGACGTCGTACTTCCTTATTTATTAGATTCTTTCATATGTTGCATTATTTTGCTTTTTGGAGGTCATGTTTATGTCCTCCTTTCTCTTGTCCTCGTGAGTTTGATTTTATATACAAACGGGGAATCCAAACCTCCATCAGCTTTCTTTGGTGAAGCCTGAAAACTTGCGTAGGCTGTATTGATATTTTGCTCAAAAAAAGTTTTAGAAGATTCACCCGAATACAGCTTGTTCAAATTTCAAATCTACCTTCCAATCTATCACCTATTCTAATATGAGGTTCAAACTATGTAGACATCACTTTCAGCTATTAACTTTTGAACTTCAGAAGGTAAGCTTGGAAGCTAAATCCAGACATTTTATTAGTGAAATCCTTCACGATACATCCAAAAATAAACAGTGTTATGGACAATGTCAAATAGAGTTTGTATTTTGTGGTGTTAAGTCTCTTCATGTACATGTTCTTAATTTTTTTTTTTGCATAGAGATCCACGTGTATGCCCTTATAAACCATGTGCACTTTTTAATGTAAATGGTCTTGGGATGCAAATTAGTAATTTCAAGAGGTTCACCAATGTTCACATTTAGTCGTCCTTTGTTATTTAACAAATTAAATATACTTCTCACTTTTCTCCTTTTCTTCAATATATCTCCACGTTAACCCATTATATTAGCAATCCGCACCTAACCTCAAATACATATTCTCTAGGTTGATAATTTCTCTCGTCTTTTCTTTATTAAAAAAAGTAGATCTTTTCGAAAACCACCGGAATCAACTCACCCCCAAGGAATGATGCCGAAACAGTCAACCCATACAATTGAAAGTAGGCACTTGGTGGGGCATAGAGCTCTTCACAAGCACTACCGATGTAGTATTCTTTCTCTCCAAATGCAGGCACATAACCCACAATGAACTTACCTACAAATTACAAAAGAAAGAATTATACATTAATTTGAAGAAAAGAGTCAATCAGAGACTCGGAGTAATTGAGCATAAAATCTATATTTAGTAGAAATCTCAGTAATCATGACAGAAACCTCAGTCAACGAATCTGGTCTAATGATGCAAAAGGAAAATCCAATATTTCCTGGAAAATATTTTGCTATGCCTTGTAACCGTGTTATGTAGTTTTATATTTCAATGAACAAGTTTCAAACCAAAGGGCAGTCAACGAATCTGGTCTAATGATGCAAAAGGAAAATCCAATATTTCCTGGAAAATATTTTGCTATGCCTTGTAACCGTGTTATGTAGTTTTATATTTCAATTAACAAGTTTCGAACCAAAGGGAGTGCTTGCACATAGTATAATATAAACTAGGAAGGCCATAGCTGTGCCTGAACAAGTACTTTGAAATGTATATGCCAGCATACACATTTGTGTTTTTTTAGAGCCACTGACATATTCAGAAGTCTTTGAACATGTGGTCCGCAATAACATAATGCAACATATTATTTTAATTTGGTAAAAAAAAAAAATTTTCCGACACGATTATTTCACGTAAAATCAATGAACCAATGAAAATAAAACAAAATTATTTCACTAAAACTAGGGACATAAAACTGAACTTCAAAAAACAATAAAGATATATATAAAGAGATTTGCCTAAGTAAAAATAAGATTGAATACACGAGATTTAAGCATGATAATAAAAACTGTAGTAATGATATTATGCAGTAAATAATCTTCTTCTTCTTATCATGGGGCCATTATTTTATATAGCCCATTCCTGTTATGTAACCCGAATTCAAAGCCCAAAAAAGTCAGCACCCCAAATCTTTTCTCTCTTCTTCCTTTAGGGCACTAAAAAGTTATTTGAACATGCGCTTTATACGGTACCTGACTTCTTAAAATCCAATATGTGCCTTCGAATTTCTTCAACTTTTCCCCAACCACAACTCAATGGTTCAATATGGAGATAGATACCCTCAATACGAGGATCGTAAGCTGCTTTTATGAAATTCTCACAAATTTGAGGTAGAGATATTCCTGAGGAGAAACGGCTCTTCAGCTGATCTGATATCTGAACAAGAAAACAGTCAAAAGAGATTTTTAAATAGACTTCCTAATAATTAAACCAATTTCTAAAACACAACAACAGAGATATGTAGTAAATCAACAATTACCAACTAGTTATTAAAATAGGAGTAAATAGCACATTAACGTCCCGTTCCAACAACCAGATTTCAGTAATGGCACATTACCACCCACCACCCCTCTACGCTCTACCCTCTAGGCAAGTTACACCCAATCCCACCGCAAGACCATCAGATCTTTTTACTAGGCAGCAAAATGACAAAACTGCTCACATATTCAAAGGAGCACCGAACATGGTAGCCAACTTCACAATTTGACCATCAATACAACATACAGACAAACAGATACAGAGAGAGATACATGACCAGCATCATCATTTGGAGAGGAAGAGCGTGTGATGTGAGGTATTGAACTACAAAACTGACA
The DNA here is from genome assembly GCA_903798255.1 of Fraxinus quadrangulata. Taxonomy (NCBI): domain Eukaryota; kingdom Viridiplantae; phylum Streptophyta; class Magnoliopsida; order Lamiales; family Oleaceae; genus Fraxinus; species Fraxinus quadrangulata. The sequence continues at coordinate 2,924 of CAIGRB010000596.1, read as the reverse complement.
AAAGCACTCTAATTTTACTAGTTGTTTCATCAAGCACTAAACTTTACCTTACAGATAACTTTCACCAAAATCTCATAAATATTGTCACAATAATGATGCTGACCCAAAAATCCTTAATCTTCTTGCACAAGGGCTTCAGAAACAGGTGTAATAAGAGCAGAAGCAATTTTCCTAACCACCTAATTCACATATAACTCCATAAGATCCTCCTAAGGCGACAATCAAACAATATCACATTCATCGCCCTACAAGCACTGGGATTGCACCTACTGAAACAACCACACTTAAAACTTTTATCATCACATCAATAATGAATCAGCCCCCCTCAACGCCTTCTCTCATGTAACACCTGAATTAAGCCTTTTTTGCATCAATTGCAAAATAAGATTTTTACTTCAGTCACAGAGAATAAGTTTACTAAAATTGTGACAATCAGATAAAAATTCAAATAAAATATCTATATTTCAGAAGATTTGTACAACAATACTAGCATATAAAACTTGGGAGAAACAAAGTTTTTAACCTGTCCGCGTATTTTCATGGTAAGAACACTACCCTTCTTCACCCTTTCCCAGGGAAATGCAAATAGCATCTTAAGCTTCACTGTAAAACTCTCCCACAGGTTATACTCCCTGAACACAAACTCCCCACTCGGATACTTATCATTATTATATCCTCCAATGCTTCCATTATCATTACTAGCCCTCAACTGGCTTCCCACTTCAATTTTCTCATCTTTATCCGACGCAACTTCATTTTTCTCTACATCGAATGCCCGAGTCGAAATTCTTCGAAAATTGAGGATATTTTTCAGCAGAAATTGAGGCTTCGGGTGGGGTAAAAAGCATGAAATGGGTTGATGAATCGAGAAAGAGGGTCTCGAGATGATTGAACACAAGGTGTGGAGGTGGATTGCGGCGGACCGATGGGTAGTGAGAAGCATAGGCATCCTCTGAACAGAGAGGAAGAGAACGGAGAGGTGGCAGTGTGTGAGTCGGTTATTTATGACTCACTTGTACCATTTTTAGGAATTTTCAAAAATGGCTTCCAACAATGTGCGAGAGTTAAAAATAGCCTTATTTATAAAAAGTTTAATTACATTTTTGGTCCATGAAATCTCAATTGCGATACCCAGATTTAATTTGTCGTAATCATATTATCACTAAAAAAAATTTTTCCCATAAAAAAAAATAAAAACTAAATATATTTTTAATTAGTCACTTTATTAGCTCTAGTACTAAATTAATGTCACAATCCTCGATTAGGCCCCAAAGTTTTGAAAATTCGGATGAATAGTGTTCTAAATATATTCTGTTGAATATATTATCGTTAAATTTTAAACACGGTCCACTTTCAGATGTTACAATCACAACATGATTAAGTAATATATTTAAGGAAAATGTAAAACATGTCATATTGATTTCAATTTTTAATGTATGCATAGGATTGACAGGTTAACATTAGTAACATTGGCTAATGGAGTGACTAAGATTGAAAGTAAATTAAAATTTTATGATCTACTTAAGATAAATTAAAGCCTGATGATCAAATTAAGCACACTTAAAATTTAGTGACCGAAATGAAATTAACCCAATTTCAAAAACTTTGTAAGATAAGCAACATTCTGATTTATCATAAGTTTAATAATGCTGTAAAATAATGAGATAATTATTAATGATTATTTCGTATTATCATAATATAAAGATAAGTCTTATCTAGTTTAGAAAGTGTATTTCATTACAACTGCAACTCTTATTTTAAGCCCTATGAATACTGATTTTGATTCTCAATAAAATATACAAGTCTATTGACTTTTATTCTCTTTTCTCTCTTCTATAACACGTTATCAGCACGAAAACTTAATTTTTCAAAGTTTAGTAAATGTAATAATTTCTTTTTAAACATGATCATCTATCATGCGTACCAAAATTAATTTGGTAACATGTGAATCATTTATATATATATGTATGTATGTATGTATGTATGTATGCGCGCGCACGCACGCACGTGAAAAGATATATATTAACTGGTTTATGTTAATTAGTTTCATTACATGTCTCATGTTAATTGGAATATGTTAATTGGTTTCATATTGCCGTGCATTTCATTATGCTACCAAATTTTCATTTTCTGCCAAATTATGAATCTTGCATAATTGTTGTAATATCATTACAGATTCATCTTTCTATTCTAGTTGTTGTATATATAGTAATTATGCCTAATTATTTATTGTAATTACATGCTAATTATTCACTAATCTTAATTAGCTATTTTTTAAATTTGATAATATTCAATGCAATTATTTCTGTGCATACCTTTATGTGGATTAATATTATATGGTTTTAATTAAACATTGATATATTTACTCGTTGATTGTTTTTATTGTAGAGCACAATTTTAAATTTGAGTTATTGAATACAATAATATAGATCTGATTTGCAATTTCATAAGATCTATAAATATTCTCAAAAAATATTTTGTTGTTGTTCGCAAAGCAACACAACATCATAATTAACATTTCAGAAGAATATTAATAGTGGATTTATCTATTATAAATAGTTTGTTGTTGTTCTTGAAGTAGCACAACATTATAATTAATATTCTCGAAGAATATAACTTGTTCCTGAAGAGCATAAATTATAATTTGTAGGAGAATATTGATATATTACTCTTGAAGAAGTAATAATAAAATACAACATGCTCTCAAAGTAGCACATGTTTCAAAGAACATATTATTTTAAATTAGTGTTTATCTATGAAGAAAAATACGCAACTTATGTCATGTTGATATTGACTACTTGATGTTTAATCATATTCTTTGAAACTAATTATATTTTATTTTATTTTATTGTATAGTTAATTAAATGCCAAATACCATAAAACTAGAGTTTGTTGCACTTAACATATCTGGCAAAAACTATTTG
>CAIGRB010000588.1:45736-61576 GCA_903798255.1 Fraxinus quadrangulata | reverse complement strand
TGAACAGTTCAATGTCTCCTATACACACTGATTCATTAGTAAATCCAATAAATATTCACTAAGGAAGGTTCAAGTCCAAAAGACACCTATCCTGATGCAAATCGAATCCAGTTTTCTCCAGACTATTCAAAACCTTGTGACTGACACTATTTGCTATACAAATGTGGGGTATTGTTGGAATGTTTGTATAGAAATATGGATTTTTTGGATGTTGTTTATTCCACATAGGATAGGAATAGAAAGGAATACTTGTTTATAAGTGAGAAATTAATATATTTAATAAGTTGGATAAAAGACCACACAAATGAACTTTGGGCTTGAGCCGTGTGATTTGGGCTTGATTGGGCTTCTTGATAGACTATATTATATAGTCAAAAGATGGGCCTTGGGGCCTTGGGGGTTTTGGGTCTTGTGATTTCCAAATTTCAGTTTTAGATTTATATTTCTTTTTTATGTTTTGTCTGAACGGTTGTGTCTGATTAACACAACGTTTTTTTTATCACAAACCGATACTAAGGATAAGATTGATCGTTTTCTATATATATGTAGAAAAACCGTCTGATTCAATATAGAAAAAATCCCGCATTTTCAATCCTTCAAATAATTTACTAAGTATAATAGCCAGAACTAATAATCGAGTGCTAAATTCTTGGGAACAGATTGTTGAATCCTGGTGGCAGACGCTCATCGAACTATAAGCACAGGAGTAGAGGGCGAATTTCTGCTATAGAACATAGCATTGTGCTAGCCTCAATTTGCAATCCAAGTCAGTATCATTTATATTAATTCTGTTGCATTATTTGTTCTATTATGTCTAGTTCTTCATTGTTTCCAACAATATCCAACACTTACATTCCTAAAATTGAATGCTTATCCTTTCTGCTTTACTATGAATGACAACTTCAAATACATTATAAAATTATTACTTTAACATACCAAAATTCCTATCATATATGTTTGAATATAAAAACTTCAAATTAAATTTAAATAGTAAAGTATGTACACATGTAAATATTAGAATGCAAAAAACCAATGCATAATTTATATTCATTAAATACATCCAAAATCACAGCATATAAAAAGTTATACCTCATTTAATTTGTCAAAAGTATTGATATGTTTAGTCTCTTGATTTGGTTTGCTTAAAATTCAAGTAAACATATTTGATTCATTTCGATTCGATCTGATTAGATTTTGTAACATTAGAGACATGCACCACTTTTTCAATAATCATGTGAAAATCGAGAGGAGGTGATGATAAAAAAACAATTATAAAAATGATTGATAAGAATTTAAAATCAAAAGCTAATTTTCTAAACAAACTTTGTATATAGTTTGATACGACGAAAAAATTATAATTTAAACAAAATTTCTAAGTCAAATTTAAGATCTTTTAGTTTTAATAATGTTAATGTTTTTACCAATATTTATATATAAACTTTATTAAGTATCAATGAAAGTAACAATTTTCAGAATGTCATATAACATTATTTTAACTTGACAACGTTTAAAATTTAAAATCTACACTTTATAGAGTGATAATATGACTAATATTCTATTGTTATAATTGACCGAAATGCGTACAAAATTTTAAAATATCAAAATATTTAGACAGAAAATTGAAGGATGTGACATAAACTTTAACTAATTGATTATGAAATTGAATGATTTATGCAATTAATTTTTAACAATAATTTTGTGTCAAACCCAAATATTTAAAAATAAAAAAATAATAAAAAGTTGGGAGGCTATGCTTTCAAGAGCCTTCTTAATGATTAGTAATCATAATTTAGTAAAAAAGAAATTAGATTTTTCCTATGAATTAAAAGTAATAATACTAAGTGAATGTAAATTACAGGAATGGCTATAATCAATAAAATTAATAACTCAAAAATTATTTAAATATTTTACGGAGATGTGTATTGAATCAAATTTGTAAGGGTTTTTAGTTCTGAGATTATGACCACTCGGAATTTGGGAGAATCTAATTTTAGATTTTGATCATTTTTTTCTTATCCAATGTTTAAGCGAAAAAAAAGGCAAATTCCAATAAGCACCAAATTGCTTTTGACACTTAAAACTCGTACGTAAATTTCTTGCAAGTGAAAATATGGCATTAGAATTTCTGCTTCCTCAAAACTAAAATTTGCACACTGTACAATTGTATCAATGAGGGAAAAAAAAACATGTTAATTAATCAATGAATATCTTAAAGTTAAAATTGTACAAAATTAAGTTGAGCAAACAAAGAAAATTTTTGTACGAAATAGAATAATTAAATGCAAGTAAATTTCGACTAAAAATAAAGTAATTGTAGAAAATAAGTTCAAAGCTAGTTATCCAATATAATAAATCTTCACATTATTCACACTACCGAAAAGTTCATCATCATAAAAAAAATTTAAAAAAAATGTACCGATTGGCTATTGTGCCCTATAAAAAAATTGACCATCATTTCGATAAAAAGAGGTCATGTTTGGATTTTCTATTATCATAAGAATAATATAATTTTGATTAATAAATCAATAATTAGTTACTAACATATTACACATCAACAATTACTTAGAGAAAGTAAAATATGAAAGAAAAGAATGTATACATACTCAAGATATGATCTCTGAGTGATGAATTACGAATAGCAAATTCATAATTGAGACTTGATCTCCTTCATTTGGTCTAAAACTCATATCGAAAAAAAAAATATATGTGTGTGTGTAGTATTATTATTATAATCTCTTTTAATTTTATGTAATAATGTTTTTATTAATTCTGCGCTAATAATTAGTAATAATTTCGTTTAGTGAAAATTAATTTACTTAATTTTTGAAAGCATTAATAATTATTAATTATCTTAATTAGAGGAAATAAATTAAATGTCAAGGGTATTGTTGACCGTAAATATAAAGTTATGTAAAAGTAAATTGCAAAATCGAATATTTATAAGCTATTCACACGTGGGTTATTAAAAATGACATTTGTCTCATAATTTATCAAATTAATGTAAGTTAATGGTGATTAAAGAGTTGATGGGTTATTAGAAAATGACTTTTCATCTAAAGGTTGAACCCCAACCTTGAAAGTCCCTCACCGCCCCGCCCCTAGAGCATTGTGNCGGAATTTTTTTAACTATTATGTTTTACTTTCAATGTAGGAATGCAATATTCTTTTAATATGTAATATTAGGTTTAAAAAAATTAATTGTATATATAATTTTATTATTTTTATAAATTCTATATATTAATATTAATTGACTTAATAGTCTATGTCATTTCATGTTAATTATATATGTAGTGTTGCTATAATTTTTATTTTATTTTTATATAAGTTTTTATTAATTATATACTGATAATTAGTAATAATAGTGTTTAGTGGAAATTAGTTTACTTAATTTTAAAAATTAAATAATTATAATTATAATTATAATTGTATTTAGTTGAAATAAATTAATTTTAAGCGTATTATTGACCATAAACATAAAAATGTAAGGGTAAAATGGAAAATTGAAGATATAAGACTAAATGAGGTTATATTGAATTTATAGGTAAATATGTAAGGGTAAAATTGGTAATCAAAAATTTCTCTTCAATTCCTCATTTTTATATATTGTAGATTACCCGTTATGATCTCAATCACGATGGAAATCAATATGAATTATTTATTTAAATCAAAAATAATTCAAACAATCAATCTATATATCAATATTAAGTATCCAAGAATGTTATCTAGAATTGTGTTAAAGGCTACACATATGAATGGATAAGTCCTGTGATTGACAAGACCTAAAGTATCTAGCTAACATGAAATGCAATTCAGTCATCAATTATATTCCAATTGGTTAAGAGTTGGAATTATTGTCAATCTAATTCGATGTTCTTCGTTACCTTGAGCTACTGAATCAATGAGTTGTATATGAAACTCTTTTAAAGTTGTACAATAATGCTACTCGTACAGCTTTTCCCTTATATTGAGGATGACATCCTCTTTGTTTTAAAAACATTGTAGGCGAAAAAAGTGATTTTTTAAAACTATCAAATAGTGTGTTGCCACATGACATAAGATAAAGAATAATATAAAAGATGGTGTATATGTAGCAAGATTGAAAATTGTAACTCCGCCTTGGCCAAGGGGTTTCAATACCAATACACAGGCATATGAATATTAGAACACGTTCTCCTACTATCTAGGAGTGATGAATCCCACCTCGATCATCTATTAACTTTCATGTGATTTCCATCATATCTAATCAATGTTATATTAACAACCCCAAAATAGAGTCATATCCCACACTATTAAATTATAAATATTTAAACATAACATTCCATGGTGATCCCAATTCTAAGAATTAGTTTTAAAACCGTCAATGAGAGATAATTCACCGACTCTAAGATTGTCATCAACGTGGAATATCTACAACATGTGTCCAATGACCTTGTTCATCTAAGATGCATTAAAATACTCACTCAAGAGTCCCCACGCTCTAGTTCGTGAGATGAACCAGCCTCTTCAAAATAAAAAAGTGTAATATGTGTTAGTATATTCAGTAATGATATTCGTGTCTCATTTGTCTATATGGCTAGCAACAGTTCAAGAATAAATCAACATGATATTTATTTCATAATCATAAGTCATTGTGATTAACATATCACACGCATTTATTATTTGAACTTCATCATTCTTAATTATTTATCTAAGTAAACAATTTAATAGAGATGTCAATAAATAGAATTAATTGCATTTGATAATAAAATAAAATCATAATTCCCAAAAGCCCATTGGACATAGGGCATAATACTAATGGGGACATGTGTCACAAGATCTTTGAGTATCGACGTGAAACGTGGCAAAATATAGTAAAATGTGAGATTAAATATTTGAGAGACCACATATAGATATCTCTAAGCAATCACCTTCAATGGGACGATTGATTCATGACAGTGACCAACGGGTACCGTATAGGCCTCCAATCAGCATAGAGTCCAACCGATCAAGTTCAACCGGTGGGCGGATGGTTGAATAGGTCACGTGTCAGCTAGAGTGGATGGTCGAGCTCGATAGCAGCAAAAACACACAATCGCGCTCTATCAACCATACGCTTTAGCTGGCGGGTAGTGTGTAGTCCAGAGACTAACAATGGGAGGTGATCGAGACCATTCTTCATTAGTAGCCAATGACTGATTGCTTGGGGCAATGCCACTTGGATGCTCAAGTGTTTGGTAGGGTTGGCTATTTTCGTCTTGATTTATAGTTCTAGGAAATTGAATATGATTTAAATTTTGCTATAATTCCTAAATAAGCACTAATGAGTGCATTTTATACATTTATTTGGGCTTCTATTCTTATTCAATTATTTTGAATTGGGCAATTATCTACTTAATTTGTGTAAAAATGTGTTAATTGTAGGAGAATTACCAACATAGATAAAATTGGTATGAAAAGGGATATTTAAAGCTCAATTGAAGTTGATTCGAAACAATTAAAGATTAACTAAATTACAAATAATCAATTGGAAATATTAGTGGAGCATTTGGTAAAATTTCATAAGTTTTGAGAGTTAAATTCGACAATTTTAAAAGTTTGGGTACTAAATTGCAAACTTCTGAAACTTGCATCGTATCGATTATTAATTATTTTGGGATGAAGATGATTTAAAGGTTCAGGTTGGATTGATTTTGAGCCCAACTCGAAACTGAAACCAAAACCGACTTGGTCAATTTGGGTTAATTCCAACCCAAATTGACCCATTCGGTTTGGTTTGATTTGGTTAGTCAATTTTGATACTGGTCCGAGTTAAAAAAAATAAATAAATAAATAAAAATTTGCCTACCTACTTTGTATTAAAAAATTTGTTTGCCTATACATATATTTTATTTTATTTTGCTTGGATAGTACATGTGAATAATACACACACACACACAAAATCGTCATACATATTCGATAGTCAAATAATTATACCAAGATGAAGAGCAATGCTACATTCTGAATTTGGGGTTTATAACAAACAATTATTCTACTTATTTTTCTTTTCTTTTGAAATTTGGAGTTTTGGCAAATGAAGTATAGACGATAAATAAATTATTTGTATTTGTGTTTTTATTATTTTATTTTTTTTGTTTAAAAATATAAATTATAAAAAATGAAAAAAAAAATTGGCGGGTTAGATCGGTTAATTAAGAGGTTCGTTGCTTAAACTGTAATCAACCTAATCCAACTTTTTAATACTTCAAATTAACTTAACTAAATCGATTTGTTGGTTCAAATCGACCCAGAACTCGGTTTGATTTGATCGATTTAGTAGCTTTTTTGATTTTTTGTCCACCCTACTTTTACGGGTGCGTTATATACATGTATTCAAATCAAGGCTTGCAGAGATTTATGTACAAACCAAAAAAGCATCTTAGGATACAAAAGTTATATAAATTATAAGAAATGAGAGCCTAAAAAGAGAGAAAAATCAAGAAATCGATAAAGAAACTTAGGTGTCAAGGTTTTTATAAGAAAAAGGCGGATTTTTGGTGCAAGATTTTCACATTTTCCAATTTTTCCTTAAAATTCAGTTATATAGTTTAACTTTCTTTTGTACTTTTGTTCTCACATGATGTGTAATTAAGTAATTAGTTAGGATGAGCGGGTGTAAACTAGTTTTGAAGTTTAATTTTAATTTAGAAGTTTTAAATCTTCAATTGATGTTGTAATTTTTTTTACTTTTATTCTTTATATTTCGGATTAATTAGTCACTAATTCATTGATTTGTTGGCGATAATTACGTCGAGAGACGGATTATTTGTTTAAAATATGGAGTAAAAGCCTGGAATTTGAATAAAAATATAGACACACTTTATGGTTGTCGCAATCGTTAGATGAATTCTTTGATAATTGAATTCTTCTGATTAAGGCTTATTCGGATCAAATAGAGATATGGTAGGTTAACTTAATTAGATAGGGTGGGTTGACTTAATTGGGAAGGGTTCCATTTTGTTTCTTTAATTCGAAAACAATGGCCATTTTGACAAGGAAAATACAAGGAAAATGCCATGTGTAGATAGCAGTTCCCATAATAGTATTCATAATGAACACATGGAGCCCCCTATTGAGAGAATGCTCGGACGCATAGGCGTCCCCCAATGAGGGGCATCTATGGATTCATTATGAAAACCCTTATGTATCGTGCTATGTACCCATAGCACAACCATTTTCTCAAATGACATACCAATATTGAAGTCAAAAGTGTGGTTTTTTGCTGAAATGTCCATTTCGTCCAGCTATTTTTAGTGTTGCATGTAAACATTTTGGTTGTGAAAGATAAAAATGACAAATTAGAGTTATAGTTAGGGAAAATAAATAATCATTATATTGATAGAATTGCTTGTAAATATCAAAATCTTATAGATTTATCCAAAAAAAAAAAAAAAAGCCACGCCAATTTGGCTATTAATAATATGATTTAAAAATTCTATAAATGAGAAAATGAGATAAATCAATTGTAATAAAAATAAAAATAAAAATTGTCTTCTTTAATTGTCATGACTTTTGGCATTGATCGATCTAGACTTTTAGGTTGCACAATTGAGATTCAATTTGACGGTTCATATCACACCCTTCTATATGGTCCACGGCATTGTAGCATACACCTACTGCGCTGGAGTGATCGAGTCCAATGACGAGTGTGTATTATTCACAAGTTTTATTCAATTTTTAACTTAATTATGAGCTAGATATTACTAGTAGTGAACGTTTTTAATGTGTTTATTAATGTTTTTTTGTAGAAGTGGTGAGATGGTACAAATCATGGAAAGTAAAGAGAAATTAAGACTATTAGCATGGATTAAGGAGAAAAGAAGAACGAAATGGGCAAAAAAGTTAAATCACAATATCAAGGAAAGTAGAGTAACGCCCCAGGGCTACGAAGGGAGCGCATCATAGGTGCAGCGTCGCAGCACCACGAAGTCGAAAAGGGACAGAAGTGTCGCACTCGACGCCATAGGGAATTGTGACATGGCGCTACCTGTAGATGACGGGGTCCTTTTTTTCAACCCAATTTCGAGCCCATAAGAAACCCTACATTCACACAAACGTTGGGAGGAGTATAAATACAAGTTATTGACACTTTTAAAGGGCTTCCACGTGTTGAGAGAAATAGAATACAACTAGAGATTGAATAGCACAAATTCAAGGAAGAAGAAAAATCAAGAAATTCAAGTTTTGAAAGATTGATTGGAAGAGGAAAAAGATCTTGAGGCAATATTAATTTCTTTATCCTACATCTTTATTCAAATCTCAGTGATGCATTCCATAACAACTTCTTGTTTTTCTTTTTGCATTATAAATAGCTAAATTTCATATTAGGACGAACAATATAATTTACTGGAGACCCTTCATTTCTTTTATTCAAGATTCTTGTTATTTTATCATACATGTGTTGATTTTGCTATGAGTTTAATACGTTAAATTACTTGATCACAAATTTGATGATTTTATGAATCTTTTACTAATCGAGATTTAAGTTCGAGATGTAGACCATATAGTAAAATTCGGTATATTGGTATAACGTGTAGAGATGTCTATACTAAATATTGCGATTATTATATGAATTTTTAGAACTAATATTTCTTTTTACTAAGGTTGATTCGCATAGAGATATGGATTGAAATAGTTAAATAAGTTCATTGTGAACTCAAGAGTGGTAAATTGAATACAGTAGAAGAATTCAATCGAACACTACATTAGACTCTTGTTTCTTAGATTAAGACTTAAAGGTGATCAATAGATGAAATTATTTGACCTTAATATCCGATCATTATTTGAATTCTCAATCAATTTTTGTGTGTATTTTAATTAAATTCAAGTGTTTAAACCAAAAATTCACAACAACATATAATTGTCTGTTTGCTTTCAGAGTTAGAAAAATCTGATTAAATTCTAAAGTGTAATTCACGTGAGAACGATTATTCAAACTCAAAGATCTATTATATTACTTGTTATGATATCGTACACTTGTAATAGAAAAATGCAATAAGTTTTTGGTGTCGCTGAGGATCTATTTACTTTTAGTTTTAATTTATTTTATTTTTAACTATTATTTGATTTGTTTAATTTCTTTTATTAACAGATAAAAGGTGTTCGTTATATACTCCGTACCCAAGGTGATGATCTTGAACCGTTTGATTCGGAGATAGAATGTACTTTCAATCGAAGATGCAAAGAACAAAAACAAAAATAACAACATCAAATGACTGACGATCAAAATATCTCTATTCCTATACAGCCAGTTGGACAAGTTGTTGAGAGAGTAGCAGCACCACAGGATCAGCAACATAAAAATACATGAAGGAGACTTGACAATTTCAATTTTCATGACGCTCATAGTAGCACTTGCACGCTCCATTATAATACATCCAGATTTTGAGGTGAATAACTTTCAGATAAGGGCAAATTGGATTAACTTGACCAATAACATTCTCCAATTTTATGGTCTAACTCACGAAAACTCAAACACACATATATCCAGATTCCTCAGAAATTGTTAGAATTTTCATACACCAGGGGTCAATGAAGACACTATCAAGCTGCAGTTATTTTCCTATACATTGCTAGATGCTGCATTGAAATTGTTAGATGTTGAATCTCATTGAAGTATTACTACATAGGAGGAACTAACTAGAAAATTTTGCAACAATTTTTTCCTACCGGAAAAAGTAGCAAAAAACATATTGAAAAATTTAACTTTTCAACAGAGAGATAAAGAGAGCTATCACAAGGCATGGAACAGATTCAAGGAGTTAATGAGAAAGCGGCAAAATCATGGAATCACCATAGGTAATGTAATCAAGTACAATACTTCTACATCGGACTATCACTATTGTTAAAATCTCATGTGGATTCCTCTACTAGTGGATCGATCATTGGAAAATCCATACAACAATGCATGGATTTGTTTGAGTTAATCGTCACTACACATTCAATATTTTCATCAGAGAGTGGTATGAGTTCTTCTCGGTGTTTGCCTCTGCATATCCCCACACCCGAGTTGCCATATCATCCAGCCAACCAGGATCTATCTCACCAAGGCAATGGCGATGACACACTGATATATCCAGGAAAGTCCTACCCTTTCTTTGTATTTATTTTCACATTGGGAACAATGTAAATTTTAAGCTTGAGGGAGGTGAATCAACATGGTTCATAGCTATTGTCTTTTGTTTCATAGTTGTGTATGATGTTATTTGATTTCGTGTGAATTTTTTTAAAAAAGAAAAAAAAATTAATGCATACTTGTGTGAGTTAGATAGTTTTGTTGGTTATGATGAATATAATTGATAGCATCTATTAATTTGTGAATTGTGGATGAATCATATGAGTTAGTTGAATTTCTCCTTATCCAAGTGAAGTGGTATAATTTTTATGCACGATAATTGAGTATAGCATCGTATAGGAATAAAAAGATTCATATGTACAGGCTGAATAGATGACTTAGATACTTAATCTCTTAACACTTGATTCACAACATCCTTTAAACTTCTATATATAATAATTTGGGATATTCTAGCCGATAAAGGAAACGATTTAAGATTGTGGTGATTCCATACATGTGAAAAATGTTTGTGTGGAGTATTTTTGACTTTCTAGTATAAGCATGGTGATGTCCAATTTTTAGGGATCTAACCCCCGTAAAATTTGTTTTTCTTTTATAAAAAATAAGTATTGTACTTATTGAGATTATGCCTAACGCGAGCACATTTTTTACTCAAGTTTGTAAGTTAGTAGAGGTATCTTAAAACTTGGTATCCTTTAATATTCAAAAGCCTGAGAGTTACCGACTAAAAACTCACTACAGAGTCAAGAAAAGGAAAATTTGTGAGGTCAATATTGGACCGAAAAGAAAATATCAGAAAGAGAAAAATTATATGCAAGTGTGCAAGTAAGAACTGATCGTTAAGGGACTCGAGAACTAGTGGGTTTGAATTACTGGGTAAAAATTTGATTGTTGAAGCACTCATAATTGGGAGAATCATCACGAGAATGAAATGTTGACGTTACTGATTAGACTAAACCAAATTTGAGTGGTGTAAGTAACTGATCAAATAAACTAAACTCTAGAGTTACACATTGGGGAGAGAATGAAAGAAATAAGTTTGGGGACGTGTAAGTCCTCAAACGTAGAAATTATAAAATTGACTACAGAAGGTTGGAACGTGAACTAACTTGTGAATGTACAGCATTATATTTGATTCTTCACACACACACACACACACACTCGTTTTGCATTGGATAAATGGAAGTTTGACTCTTGTATTGTGATTTTGAAACCGTTCATAGATTGATATAATATTCTTGATACTGAGCCAAAGGCAAGCTATCCGACTAAGTTTTCATGGTATGATTCTCAGTATTTTTGTTTGCTTTGTGTTTGCTCGAGGACTAGCAAATTGTTAAGTTTGGGGGTATTTAACAAGTGTATTTTACTCACGAGTTTTATTCCATTTTTAAATTAATTATGAGCTAGATATTACAAGTATTGAGCATTTTTAATGTCTTTATTAGTATTGTTTTGTATAAGTTGTGAGATTGTTCAAATCAAGAAAGAAAAGAGAAAATAAGACTATTGGCATGGATCAAGGAGAAAAGAGGAACGAAATGAGCAAAAGAGTCAAATCACACTATCAAGCAAAGAAGAATGACGCCCTAGCTCCACGAAGGGAGCACATCAGAGGTGTGGCGCCAAGGCACCACGAAGTCAAAAGAGGGATAGAAGTGTGGCAATGACAGGAGTCCTTTTTTTGGGCCCAATTTCGAGCCCACAAAAACCCTACATTCACACAAACGTGGGAAGGAGTATAAATAGAAGTTATTGGCACTTTTAAAGGAGTTCCACACCTTGAGAGAGAGAGAGAGAGAGAAAGAGAGAGAGAATACAACTAGAGATTGAAAAGCGCAATTCAAGTGAGAAGAACGTCAAGAAATTCAAGTTTGAAGCATTGATTGGAAGAGGAAGAAAATATTAGTGCAAGATTAATTTCATTTTCCTACGTCTTTATTCAAAACCTGGTGATGTATTCCATAACAACTTCTTGTTTTTCCTTTTGAATTATGAGTAGCTAAATTTTATATTTGGGCGAACAATGTAATCTACTTAAGACCCTTTTATTTTTTATTTTGCCGTGAGTTTAATACGTTAAATTACTTGATCACTAATTTGATGATTTTGTGATTTTCTTTTTTTACGAATCGAGTGGTGGGTTTGAAATTTAGACAATATAGTAAAATTTAGTATATTAGTATGACGTATAGAGATACATATATTAAATATTGCGATCATTATTTGAATTCTTAAAACTAATATTTCGTTTAACTAAGATTGATTTGCATAGAGATATGAGATTGAATTATTTAAATGGCTTAATGAGAATTCAAGATGGGTAAATTGAATATAATAGAAAAATTCGATCGAACACTACATTAGACTCTTGAAACTTGAATTAAGATTTAAAGGTGATCGGTACGTGAAATAGTTCGACCTTAATATCCGTTCATTATTTGAATTCTTAATCAATCTTTGTGTGCATTTTAATTAACTTCAATTGTTTAAACAAAAAATTCATGACAATATATAATTCTTTGTTTAATTTCATTAAATAAGAGTTAGAAAAATCTGATTAAGTTCTAAAGTATAGTTTTCGTAGGAACGATAATCCTACTCAAATGTCCACTATATTATTTGTTACGATACCGTACGCTTGAGATAGAAAAAATGCAACATCCAACCATCCAACCACTTCGTACAGTGAGTGACTCCAACCAAATAAATGAACGGTCCATATTTTTCCTTGATCTGTTATATATATATATTAATAAATGAACGGTCCATATTTTTCCTTGATCTGTTATATATATATATGTATATATATATGCGAGTCTTATTTTCTACCAGAAATCCACTGAAGAGTTCTCTGTTTCTGGATAAATGACAAACAGGTAATTATTATACTACGCCGGTAATTCATGAAGTGTGTTCAACTTAATAAAGTCTAAGAAACATCCTGTTTCATTTTGCAGGCTAGAAGGCAAGGTTGCTGTAATAACTGGTGGCGCCAGTGGCATAGGGGAAACCTCTGCCAGGCTTTTCGTCAAACATGGCGCTAAGGTAGTTGTTGCTGATCTCCAAGATAAACTAGGCCAGGCGGTGTGCGAAAGCATAGGATCTCCAGAAGTCATTTCCTATGTCCACTGTGACGTAACTAATGACACTGATGTACAAAATGCAGTGGACACGGCTGTTTCCAAGTACGGTAAACTAGACATAATGTTCGGGAATGCTGGTATCCCCGGCAAGGGCGACACCTCAATTTTGGCTACCGACTATGAAGACTACAAGAAGGTTTTCGACGTTAATGTTTTTGGCATGTTTCTATGCGCCAAACACGCTGCAAGGGTAATGATTCCAGCCAAGAAAGGGAGCATTATCTTTACTTCTAGTGTCGCCTCTGTGGTTTATTGGGATATTCCTCATGCTTATGCTACATCCAAAACTGCAGTAGTAGGGTTTACTAAGAATTTGTGTGTTGAATTGGGAAAGCATGGAATTAGAGTCAATTGCATTTCTCCCTTTGCTATTGCTACACCAATGATGATGACTGGGTTCAAAGACACAGGAAAGGAGAAGGTGGAGGAATTGGTGCATGAAATAGCAAATTTGAAAGAGGCAATCCCAGAGACAAATGACATAGCTGAGGCTGCACTATTCCTGGCCAGTGATGGATCCAAGTATGTAAGTGGGCAGAATCTAGTCATTGATGGAGGTTACAGCGTTACAAATGTTGCTCTCAGAGAAGGCCTAAAGAAAATGTTTTCTTGATTCGGTTTATTGTATCATTGTCATAAAAATAGTTGTGTTTTCCAGTTCCTCAATTGCATTGATATGCATTGGGAGTACTTTGACAATGCGATGAATAAGATTTTTAATCTCTCTTTTTAATATTGCTCGGTATTATCCAACTCGTTCACCTATTAAACATGTCATAATTGTATGTTTGTGGAAGTAATTATAATTTAATCACTTGTCATCAATTATGTTTTTTATTCGTACATTTCATAAAATTCACTTCTTTAATATTGTTTACTGTTTAGTATTATTCATGCATTAGGCTGGACAATCAAATGAATAAGATTTTAATTTCTTTCTATTATTAAGTATTGTCTGATGTTATACAGTCCATTAACCTACCAAACATGGAAGTAATAAATTATATTATTTCTAATCAAATATATTTTTTATTCACACATTTCATCAACATAAGTTTTAATTTATTCATATGATCTCTTACTCGTAGTCGGTAGGACAAAAACTTCACATTGCTGACGTGGCAGGAGAGCCTTCCGTACAACCGTCATACATTCAGATAACCGCACTTACTGTTCTCTCTACCACATCAGCACTGAAAATTTTTTATCGATCAATTCTAATTTATTCATTTCTCAAACGCGTGTATCGCGAGGGACTTCAGATGAAGACTGTGTTTGGAAGTATATCAACATGAGTGGACAGCACAGATCGGTAAAGTTACAGAAAGATTCCATGCCTTTTGTTTGAATTGTCGTGTTTGAATATAAAATACTTGTTACTTTATGAATGGGCCATGATAGACTGCAAATCAGTATCAAGCAAGTGGAGTGGTTGTTGGTGAAAAATGGGAGTAGTTTGTTGTGTTGTACTCACTTTGTTGTAGTATTTTTGGATAATATGGTGGACTTATCAAGAATTTGTGTTAAATTCGGACAATATGGCATCAATGTAAATTGTTTCACCTTTGAGGTGCCTGTGTGTCTGTTATATCGAGAAAATAGAGTTTTAAATATTGATTTTTTGAAAAATATATAGTTAAAAAGAGGAAAAAGGTTGAGTTTAGGTGCGAGTATAAATGTTTAGTTGAAAATTAATATGAGAATTAAAGAATTTTGAAATAAATAAAGGATGATGTAGAAGTTAAAAGCGTCAATCTTGTGTAGTATGGTAAATCAGATCAGGTCACTTCAATTGTGCAAGTATAGACTTGTATTTGTTTGGCCCCTATTAAATTACGATTCATTTTTCTCTCTCTTCTTACTGATCATACATTATTCAATAACATAATATTATATGTAAACCCAAAACTTTTCCTTCATTTTTAATTATACATTTCAAGAAAATTACTATTCCAAAATCAGATTCTCATAATGAGAGAATAATGGAGGCTAAATGAGAGCTTAATATTGTTATGTTTCACCATATTCTAGCAATTACAAAACCATTTTTGTTATTGAAAAGCTAATAATCATGAAAGGTATTCAAAATTTTAATCATCTTGACACCTTTGTATACAAATTTGAGGTTTAGGTTGACTTAGTGGTGGCAATGGGTCGAGCCGAGTCGAGTCGGAGCTCGTGCGAGCTCATGACTCATGGACTCGGCTCGTTGATTTTTGGCAATCTCGGCTTGTGCCCGAGCTCGCCAAAAACGAGCAGCCCGGCAAGCCGAGCTTAAGCTCGGTCTTTTTTTATTTTTTTTATACTCTAAACCTAATTAATATATATATATACACACACACACACACATATTTTCTAAAGAAATGTATATTTAAAAATTGTTTACAAAATATATCTTTTACGTTGACTTTTTAAAGATTGAGTTTTATTTTTTGTTTACCCTTTTATACTATATTATAAACACACACACACACACATATTTTGTAAATAATTTTTTAAATATATATTTTTCAAAATATTTTTATTTTTATTTGTATTAAAAAAAGATAAACCCACTTCTTTTATTTCGAGTAGGCAGAGTTAAAAATTGTACACGAACAACTT
>CAIGRB010000562.1:0-11831 GCA_903798255.1 Fraxinus quadrangulata | reverse complement strand
CCTCTCTTGCAATCGTCCCTGTGTAGAGAGCCTTGCAATGTGTAGCGGTTGAAGAATATATAGCATTCAGTGAAGTGGAAGAATCTGAAGTAAAAGGTTTAAGATAGACAAAGCCAGCCCTACATAGATAGTAGATCATCAAGACATAATTAAGATGAGTATTAAGAGAAATTTGAATTCACCTGTAAAAGCTCTTCAATGACATCTTCCATGGTAATTATTCCAACTGCTTCTTCTTCATGTAGCGTTGGCAGAGGATTTTCATCTATTCGTAGGATGTCTGCATACATGTTTTTCGTCCACTTCTTGCTCCTAGGTGTACCCTTGAAGGAATTGTTTCCATTATTTGGGAAACTCTTCCATTTCTGCAGTGGTCTTTTGGTCTTTACACTCTTCTCCATGGGCTTTTCACCATCAATGTCTACCTTCACATCCTTGAATGTATCTACAAATATGCGCACAGCGAATAAGCATATTTTATATTGTCAAGCTAATTAGTCAAAAAAAGCTTACTGTTTACAGGTTCTGTGCTAGCTGGCTGTTGTGTCGCCTTGTTGCTGTGTCGTACAACAACAGCCATGTGGCTGTGACCCTTCTGGAACTCATTCAAGATGTCATATAACGGCAGAGTTTCAGGAACCCTAAGAGTCAATCATATAAAAAGAACAAGTTCAAAAGCAATATCAGGAGTATCCCATCCAGGAACACTCCTAAGTTATACTTAAATTACCATAAGGCTGTTGAACCAATACAGCAAATTCAGAAGAAATACATGGACACATTCTGTCTATGTGTGCATGCACATAGACAAATAATTAGAAAATTAATCCTTTATCAGTTTTAGGTCTCAGAATTTGAACGGCGAGTGCCAAAACAAGGGACATGTAGAAATGCCTAAATGATCTGAAAATTATTATATGCGAGAATACTGTGATGGATACAAAGGTAAAAAGCAGGATAATGATTTACATAATCATTTTCACTACAAGCAACTGAAGATCAAATTCAGTATTAGACATCATTGTTCCACACCACAGTACCTTGGAATTCTGCGAATTGTAACACTCTTCACGGGGACTTTATCCTCTGGATGGATGGTCAACAAGTTCTTAGCCTACAAGGCAATAAATACAATAGATAAACTAAATCAGATTAATCAAAACTTGGAATATCTATCTCCACATGTTGATCGGAGTCTATGATGATAACCGAATTTATAAGGGGGAAAAACTCAATGACATGAATTTGTGGATGGCTTCAACAAAGTAGAATCAGACCAAGTCCCCGCTTGGGAATAATTTATAAATGGTTTAGCCCCAGTTTGGTAAAAATTAAAATCTAGATTTTAATCTAAATCAAAATCAACAATCAATTTTAACCATATTTTTTGGGACCCACAACTTTTCAACCACACATTTCATCGATTTTTATTAAAATCTACTAAAAATTTGATTTTAATCCCCACCAAATAGGGGCATAATTTATAAATAGATAGAAATGAGTGGTGGATAAGTGAATAGTACTCGTGGGTTATTGAAATGTGTGGTTGAAATGAAGTTTGACCATTTATAAATGATTTATAAATTTTGCCAAACGGAGGCCAATTAAGACCACATCAAATATATCTGAAAGCACCATCTCATAGCTTAAAGATTACCAAGTTGAATTTTTTCCAACTTATTGCAGTAATATAGCTATCAGAGAGTTTATCAGGTCTCAATTCACCATAAATATCTTCCAGATAGTCTTTGCTGTGGTACAGCACAAAGCCAAACTATCTCTAACTAAAGGAGGCAGGAGGAGTCAAAATGGAAAAAAGAGTTTCCAGCACAGAAACAAAACTTATAAGTGGTGATCATTTAGTGAAGTTGCTGCACAAAAGAGATCTTTTATCTACTTGAAGAATTCTCCCATCCAGGAGATGAAGCAACGTTTACAAATTGAAAAAAAGAACTAATCACTTGATGAAGCAGCACAGTAATGGATTTAAGTACCAGAACAAGTCCAATAATGTTTGTAGGTTGCTCATAGTAGACTGGCACTCTGCTATGTCCTTTCTCCAAAATTAGATTCATTAAGAACCTATACCAAAACAAATCAAAATATCAACGTTAGAAAATGAGGTCAAAGTATCCGGATTTTTACTGTGGCCAAAATATACTCTACCTGTCAAGCTTTGCATTTATATCAATTGTGAAAGTTTCGGATATAGGAGTCATGGCGTCACTAGCTGTTTTATCAGAGAGTTCAAGCGCCCCTGCAATAATTGTTGTCTCGTCGTGTGTCAGTTCTCCACCTTTACCTGCCTGTTTAAAAGCAGTACATAAAGAAGATAAGTAGCACAGTAAACGTGAGAACCCCAGATAACAAAGTTTCAATCATAAAGATACACAAGGAATAAATATTTTAAGAAGCAGTAGCACACATAATGAAATCAATAAGTCAATTCAACCATAATAAAAGGAACGAAAGGGGCCTTCAAAAAAGAATAATGCCATTTGTACAGAAAAATACAGCCATCCCCTTTGACAGATCTCCGTTGGCATGTTTTGATTGGTGGAAAACTGTCAAAAACTGTTCTTTTTTAAACGAGTCAACGTCTATCTGTCAAGTAAGGTGTAAAAATTTTCTGTACAAAAACACAAGTCAAATTTTGTATTTCCTCCATACCTCGTTGCCATGCATATTCACTAGGGTTTTCAACTCCGCTCGACGAAACAGAGCTCTATGCCCATCTCCGAGCAGTAAGTCTAATAACTGGGTATTACAGAAATAGCTTTAAGTCAATAACGTGCAAAAATTCACCCAGTAATACCTCTTAACTATTGAACCATGCGACACTATTTTTAAACTAACAGGTGTACCTTGCTTATTGGATATGCAACTGGAAAACAGATCCAGACTAGGATGCGAACCATTGGGGCCACAGTAGCACCAATAGCAAGGCCATATCTAGAGCAAACGGACTGGGGTATAATCTGACAATGCATTCATAGAAATCAGTTCACGTAAACTAGTTCTTTAATTTCATGTAGCAGCGAAAGAACAGAATGGTCAACTCAAAACACACAGCCTCTGTGGCTTAAATCATCAAGCCTTGCCAGATAGGTGGACTCAAATGCAGGAATATGCAATATTGTTACCTGCTCTTCAATCCAAAATCAATGTGGATCATTGCTTCGACAAATATTAAAAATATATTCCAAAATTAATCTTTTTCCAGGTTCTATCATATATATTTAGGGATTTAGCCAGGGAAATTTTTCCTTGTTAAATCTGCAAATAGTTATTATCATTCTCATGTGAACTTGGAAATGCTCCCCTATATGCCTTTTTAACTTCGCTTGTTTAAGAATGGTAAGTCAAGCCAGTGATGTGATCACCTAAATCCTCTGAACATGCAGGGGAGCGAAGTATTTTTTGCTAAGTAGAGATGAATACAGACAAAAAGAATCGCTTTCTAGAAGATCCTTCTAGAATAAGGTTATTCTAACAATTTTTCTAGTTACTTCGTTATACATTTCTATTTGAGATGATATTAAGGAAAAGTATTTTGTTTCCACCGAGCTAAAACAATATGTCGATGTACTGAATAAGTAGACTTTTGTGATTTGGTGGAGCTTCATATGACATTAATCACGAGGTTATCCAACATTTCTCGAAAATGATGTCCCCCTTTGACCAGGTGGTTCTTGAAATGGTTAATGATTCGTTGCTTAAGGGATACATCGTCCCATCTGTTTCGTGGTACCTTTATATTCCTTCCAGCACCACTTCGGGATAAGAAACTCAATCCCTTGATTCATCTCGTTTTGGTCCAATCCCCTTCTTGCTACTAAAGGGAGATTTACGATGATATTAATTTATGATGGATTATAAACAGACATTGCCTTGTTAGGATCCCATCTTTTCCCCCCTCTACGTTAGTACTTTCAGATGAACCATCAGCATGAGCATCCATTGGTTCTAATCAAGTGTTTGTACCGCATCTTGTTGGTGCTGGTATGTCACCACCATTTTTTGACTCGAGGCAAAATGGCAATTTTTGCGGCCTTGAACCATCCCCAATGCTATTCAACACATGCAGATTAGTCCCATTGGATTTTTGCACATCGCCCCTATATTTTTTCCTTTCTGCAAATTTGTCCATGTATTTTAGGATATATTCAATTCAGAATCTGAATTTGCTAGACTGTGCAATTGCTCCCTAGGCCATTCTGGCGTTAGCAATTTGCCCTCAATGCCTTCTAGTTGTGCCGAATCATTCGTTAAATTTGTCCCAAAAGTTCCAAAAAATTTCAAATTGATCCCTAACTTTATTGAAGTTTGCAATCGGAGCCCCTTTTGTTAAGAGATGAAAATATAGATCAACTTATAAATGATTGTCATACTCCTCTTAATAAGGTCGACATTTTAATAGGAAACCCCGAGTCTTATTATAGTATTAGAGCTCATTAAATTTCAATGAGCAATTCATTCCAGTTAACACTTAAAAAAATGAGCGCATGAATTTTAAGATTGGTTTGCTCAAACGAGCCACCGTTTTGTCGGGACGTGTTAAGGGATAAAATTTCACATTAAATAAAGATGAAAACATAAATCAACTTATAAAGGATTGTGCTATTCATTTTAATAATGTTGACATTTTAAGATGGAACCCTAAATCTGGACGCTTTTAAAAGGGTCACGAATTTAGTAATTATTGTTAGGTTTTTAATTATGTAATTGACAATTATGTAAATAAAAGGGACTTAATTATAAATGTTGTAAAAATTCAAGGAGTAATGTGCAATTATATGAATAGATTTTTTTAGGTTTAGGATTCGAGTATAGCAAAAGAAGGAAAATATGGCGCGAATTTTCGCTAGACTGTTGCCATAGATTGACTCGAGCGTAAAAAACAGAACCTCCATCGCTCGACTATCGCCCTATCTTAGCTCGAGCGACGGTGTTGTCCGGAAAATTTTTATTTCGTGATTTAAAGACTTTTTTCCCGACCCATTACTTTTCTAACCGACCTATAAATACCAAAACACATATGAACATGATTTGAGAAGGTTGGTCATTAAGAGAGCTTCATCAAAGAGAATTTTTACATGATCATTCTTTTAACCTTCGTCCAGTGATATTGTTTTGGTGAGAAAAACATCGCTTTCATAATCCAAATACCAAACCGTTCTTTCCTCCGCATCTGTTAGAGCTGCTGAAGATCGTGGAAAGTTGACTGGAGTTCCAATCGTTGAAGAACTAGGTGTTCTTTGTAATCCACATAAGATAGATGATTCCACAAGGTTAGAAGTGCTGCATGGTAGCAGATTCCAAGAGAGTTTTGAAATTTACAGCTAAGGATTGATGCAGGGGAGCACAGTTTCCAGGAGAGCCGTAAGAACTTCAGTCCGGAGATCAAATAGTACGTGTTGTCGTCTAGTCTGGTAGACTGTAAGTGTCTAAATCGTTTATAGTGGATTGACTGACAAAGTGTCCAAAATTTTTTCCAGTTGGATTTCTTCGTGATCATATCGTGTGTTTTTACTGCTTTCTTTATTGATTATATTAACTGTAGTATTTAAACATAAGTAAATTGACTTGCATGCTTAGTCATTTAGAGATAATTAATTGATAACATGTTGCTAATTAATTAATAATTTAAATTCAACATAATATGCATATTCACCTCTCTCTAGATATTATTAGGATCGAACTACGTAAATTTCAATTATTGAACTATCCTCAAAGTGAACCCAATGCAAAATATCTTATCTTACTGCAACACAACTAATTTTTCATTAGAGCTTACTTGGACCACAATCAAATTGTTGCAACCCAACTCATTAGGTGATTGATTTGAATCACATATATCATCTAATCGTGCAGCCTCATGGCTGTCCTTACAAGATGCCAAGTGAACAAAATTTTTGCCCAAGTTTAGTAAATAATTCTAATAGGAAAGTTTAACACGAACTTGAGTTTGAAATGAAAGAAACGTATCATTAAATTTTTTATTTTTAATTACAAAACAAGATTGTCTCTAGTCTTAGACAATTAATCAAATGTCCCATCTAATCTAAATAATCTGTTGATTGAGGCAATCCTGTGGGGACCCTAAATGATTGTCATTTATTGATACAATGTCTTCTACTCTGCGGACGAGGAAAATTATAGTATTGAGATTTTGTCGGGAAATAATCTGAACGATGTTAAGAAATAATTAATTGTCAATGCCAGATTCCAACGGCATTCCTAAACTAGATTTTAGGATGAGAATTATACGAAAATAATTGCACCACAGGTAACCAACATATTCTTTCAATAGAATGTTGGTCCTCAACTTCAAAAAAGATTAATTTGATCCCTATTCTATCGTTATAATTGTACAATTAATCGCTAATAATGGAAACTAAATCATTATGCGACCCTTACATTCTAAATTTTATGAAGCTAAATTTCGTTTTTTAACTTAGAGGGTGTTTGGTGGAGATTAAAATTAAATTCTTAGTAGATTTTGATAGTAGTTTTTGAAATGTGTGATTGAAAAGTTGTGGGACCCATTAAAGATATCGTTAATATTGATTGTTTCACTTTGACTTTGATTAAAATCGAATTTTAATCGGACCAATGAAGGGCATAATATGTTTACTTGAGGGTTATGTGAGATATAATGGAGTTTTTCATGTCGATTTAATTTCGAGCATGTTTGAATAGAATTAAAATTAAGAAAAGTTTAAACTTAATCTTAAGGAAAATAAATTCTGTTAGAAAAGTAATTGCTGAAAAGCTATGTTGAATAAAGTAAATAATAAAAGTCGTCTGTCACTATTAATTTCCATGGAATTTTATGCTTACAAAACAGTGATGATGTTGAACTTAAATTCCTTAATTGATTTTTCAAGGAATTAAACAGTTTCATAAATTAAATTCAACATTCTTGCTTGACTTGTCTTGTCACGTGTTTTTTTTTTTTAGATAATAGTAATTTTGGATGTCTGGCTAAGTTTATTAAATTATTTCATTTAAAAGTATGAAAATTTGAATAAGTAAAAATTAAAAATAAGTAAACTAGTTGTTTGGTTATAGATATTTCTCATTGATGAAGTTAAACTCAATCTTTAACTCTCGATCTCGTCAATTTATTACAATATTCTTTTTTGACATCGAAACATATGTGATATTTTTGAATCGATCTAATATATTATAAGGATGAACTCACATGCATATAGCGAATGAATCTTGTCGTGGAAAATTGCTCAATTTTTTTGAGTTTATGCGTATATGCTTATTTACCTAAGTGGATAAACAAGAATTTTAAACCTATAATACTTATTCTATAATCAAAATGCACCTAAAGCACTTGTTCAATAATCAAAATGTATTTAGGTAGGTATTCAGTTTTCCATGGCTCTTTGGGTTTATAATCTTAAAAAGTTACTTATAAGTAAATAAGTTTAAAAAATAATTTAATACTTCAAAAGATTTAGAAGATTAAGTTGTATGCATACATGTGAGTGCTTGAAAAATTATCACTAAAATTATAACACGATAAAAATGAGCGATGGACAAATGCTTGTAATTGTGGATTATACCTAAGTGTCTTACCATTAAATTAGGAAAATGAGTTTTATAATAGTGATATTTTGAAGAATTTGTGATTAAAAAGTAGAAAAAAATTTGGATTTACGTGCAAATTATTTTAGCCACAGTTTGATATCCATCAAATCAAAATTCTTTTTTTTTACTATACTTATTTTCAACCACACATTCAAAATAGACCTTGTTTGATGTTCATTTTTTGACAAAATAAAGTTGTGAATAGTGGATATCTGAAGAATGTGCGGTTAAAAAATAGAAAAAGTTTTGAATTTACATACGAAATATTTTATTGTGTGAATTTGTAGTTAAAAATGAGAATATAGAAAAAAGAGTTTTTTGAATAACGGTTGTCAAACGGGGACTAAAATATTTTGAACATAAACCCAAATTTTTTTCATATTTTTTAACCACACTCTTCAAAAAAATCACTTTTCTAAAACTCATTTTCTCTTTAAAAAAAAAAAAAACCTCATTAAAATGAATGTCAAATGGGGATTGATTGTGAGAATGTGTGGTTAAAAATGAGTTTAAAAGAAAAAAATTGAAATGATGATAAACAAACATGGATTAAATATATTAAAATTAAAAGTTACTTAAAAATAAGTATTTTTATTTTTTGTTTTATTAAAAGTTAATAAAACGCTCACAAACATAGTCAAGTCAAATGACGCATTTTCCGTTCTAGAATTGAATGAAGCTCAGAAATTGGGCGGGGAATTATTGACTGGTACATGGTTCAGACCGTAACCTATGCACCCTTGATTAAATGAATGTATATATTGACTTCCAGTCAAACTTGCGACCATCATTAACAACCAACTTTTCAAAATTTTGAACGTAGAAAATGTTGTGATCCGTCGATTCTTTGCAATTTCATCATTTTATTTTGATACCAAACATTTTATTAAGTAGCAGATTTTATCCAAACTTTTCATTTATGTCACTTACGGTAAAATCTTTCAAAATGTGGCAACTGAAATCCAAATAGATAGTTTCTGTTAGTTTGATCGTTAATTGACTAAATAGTTGACATCGACAATAATTTTGACTAATTTTAAAATATTAAAATGGTAATTTTACATTTTTTTTACAATAACATAACCAAAATCAAATAATTAAAATTAAAAATCTTTCTACGTTATTTTCTCGTCCAACTGAAATCCAAATAGATAGTTTGTGTCAATAAATGAATCAACTCTTTCTACGTTTGTAGGTGATTTTGGGCGAAGAAACGCGTCAAGTATTCCATCTTAATTAGGATTTTAACAGAATTGTTGGTAAAATTGAAGGATTGAATTTCTTGCTTTTTGATTCTTTTATCCTTTCCATTGGATTCCCAAATTCCAGAATTCCTTGATTTTTGATTCTAAAGATTTGTCAAATTTGGGGTGGGGGTGGGTATGTGTGGAGTGGATGGAGAAGAAGAAGAAGAAGGTGGAAATTGATTTTTAATTATTTGATTTTGATTATTTTATTATAAAAAATGTAAAATTATCATTTTAACCTTTTAAAATCAGTCAAAATTATTGTCAAGATCAACTATCTGGTCAACTAACGGTCAAGCTAACAAAAACCATCCATTTGGATTTCAGCTGCAACATTTTGAAATGTTTGATATCGTGAATGACACAAATGAAAAATTTGGACAAAATCTGCTATTTAATAAAATTTTTGGTACCACTGTTGCAATTATCACAAAAGACACATGTTTAATCTTACCATAAATTTGAAATCTTGAAATATTTGATTTGTACATTTAAGAAGATACAACCGTTCAATCTAAATTTAGCCCCCGTTTGTCTTCTATATATTCATTTTCAATTACATACTCACACAATAAAATATTTTACACGCATTTTTCAAAAATTCACTATTCAAAACAATATTTTTTCCAAAAAAAAAAGAAAAAAGCACCACCAAACATGGGTTTAATGGAGCTAAAGTTAACTTGTGCTATAAAATGAGTTTGAAACTATATTTTTAAAAATGGTACGCGTGGATTGTCATGTCGAGCTCCGCATGGCCATAAATGTAGGAATAAAGGAAGTTTCTTGGCACCTTCATATTGGAGTAAGCGAATAAATATTTTTATCTAAAAATAATAATCTAATTAAAAGATCCAATTTTTAAATAAGAGAAAAAGTTATAAACGTATGTCTGAATGTTACAATTATTATCAGAGAAAGACAAAATAGGACGTTGGAATTTTAAATTGATTTAAGGGAGGAAAAATAAAACATGAAAAGTCCAAGGAGATGAATATAATATTTGTATATTCCAAGAATTAGTATTGTCACATTGACCAGAGACCATATTAAGTCCTTGCTCAATAGTTCTTAAAATTAGATTTTTAATAGATTTAATAAATCGATGAAATGTGTAACTGAAAAATTAATAAAATTAGTGATCCCATAAAATGTGTGGATAAAATCAAATGTTTACATGTATATTAATTTCATTTTACTAACGATTTGATCAAATGGAGCATGCTCAGTGTAATATGAATTAGATTTTAGATTGGTAAAGTGAATTTAGTAAAATGAAGGTCTTATACATGTAAACATTCATCATGTTTAAAATATTGCGGTCTAGTTTTGATATAATGATATTCGTAAGGTGGGATTCTAGGAATGCTTAAACATCTTTAGAAGATTGAAAAGCTCTCGTTTGTTTTCACTCCAACTATTAAGTTGATATAAAAATATAAAAACGTTAAATATGAGTTTAATTTTCCAACCTCTTCTTGAAAGGAATATGAATGCTCGTATAGAAGACCTTTATCCGTTGTATTCTTTATTCTATTTTGTATGAATAGAAATGTACACATTATGTTCATACATTCTCGTAGAGGAATATAGGAACTCATAGATTCCAAGTGACGACCACATAGCACATAATCGGATAGGTAGAGTACTAAATGCCTGCTTGCTCGAAAGTCATCTTCCTTGAAATCACTAACTCGTATCAAGATATATTAGTCATGTTGAATAGATGCTTCCTTTCATGGTGATAAAGGAGAATAGCAAAGGAGTTTAGTCGTATGTTTTTTTTTAAAGGAGAAATCTCGATAACCAGGCAAAAATGATGATTTCTTAGCCACGGCGTCTTTCCCTTCTACTAGAAATATGAAATCTTGCATCACAATTTGTTGGAAATAATTGGGAAATTCGAATTTCTTTTATATTCTTCTTGCTAACGATTGTTTTGCTATTCTTCTTATTCTGATTTTTATATTACTAGTCAATCCTTCCAATTTACTGATTTCTAAGAATTATAAAATTAATGGCATTTTTCAAAGACTTGGAAATTTATCCAAAGAAAGAAGCAACACTTGGACAGAAGGTGTACATTATTTGTCTACTTGAAAATGACCTCCATATGCTAAAATGTTTCACCACTTTATCGATTTATATTTTTTTGAGTAAATTGATAATAGTACGATGATACATTGTAATAACAACTTTTAATTCGATTCAGATCACCTCATCACACACACACACACACACACATCTATAACTTAATAATAGTGGAATCAAAATTAAGTGCCAAACCAATTAGGCTAAGACAAATATTATGCTGTTTAAAATTTGAATCAAAATTGAATATAAGTTGAGCTTAAAGGTCCACTGTGAGAAAAAAAAATGTTATTTGACTAACACAATTCTCATTACAAGAAAATAAAAGAATAATTACATGTAGATGTTTGTATGTGCCTTGATGCTAACGATTGTTTTGCTATTCTTCTTATTCTGATTTTTATATTACTTGTCAATCCTTCCAATTTACTGATTTGTAAGAATTATAAAATTAATAGCATTTTTCAAAGACTTGGAAATTTATCCAAAGAAAGAAGCAACACTTGGACAAAAGGTATACATTATTTGTCTACATGAAAATGACCTCCATATGCTAAAATGTTTGGCCACTTTATCGATTCTATTTTATTTTTTTGAGTAAATTGATCATAGTACTGTTACGCCTCGCCTTCAAAGCTCAAAGTAAAAGTGCCACATGGCAAGTCACGTAGACAAAGAGTCAACAAGAAAGTCAAAAAAAGACCCATAAGGTCAAAGTATGAAAAAGTCAAGCAAAATCGAAGTCCCACAGTATAAACCGAAGTCTAGCCTGACGCACCGTGTTCACGAAAATATGTTTCGAATTTAATTTATCGCAAGTGCACAGTTCGTTGACAAGTAATAACGTGGAAATCCTAGAATTTCGAGTATCGTTCCCACAAGGATTGA
>CAIGRB010000556.1:59251-72825 GCA_903798255.1 Fraxinus quadrangulata | reverse complement strand
GTATAACTAACCTTTAAAGATAGGAATCTATCCCTGCAGCATTCCAAATTAGAGCATAACTCAGCCAATGCTAGAAATATCCCCTGTAGGCGTTTGGCTTGAAATGAACCTTTCTCTAAGTGGTTGCATAATTTATCAACAATATTTGAGTCAAATGCTATTTTCTGTATATCCTCTTTTTCTGCAATTAAACTAGATAAAGCGAAGGGAGCCTCATCTCCAACTTGACTGGGATCATCAATAAGCTCGAGCAATATTAGTATCAATTTAGTCTTGATTCCTGCATCTTGAAGATAACACGTAGAAGTGTTTCTTATAAGGATCAAACACATACAGGCTAGCAATCTCGTCCGAGGATACCTATCCTTTATCAATTCAGTCACAACATTCAGGGCTCTTCCATTTTCAGGTCTCATAAACTTTGAAATGACTCCTGGATTTTCCTTAATTATAGCTCCAAGAGATTCTAAACTAGCATCCCTCTGAATTAAAGAACCTCCAAGAAGACTAATGAGCATCTTTATAACTCCAGCTTCACTCAATGTCTCCTGCTCCGTACTTGTGTTGCATGAATGGGTGATGATACTTCCACCAAGTCCAGTAACATTCTCATTTTTGCTGTTCAATAGCGAAAGGAGGAAATCCATATTTTTCTCCAGAAGAAAATCATATTTAGGAGCCAATTTTGACTGATAAATCATTTTAAGGGAGCGAGCACCAGCATCCACAACCTGCAGAATAATGGTTTTATGAGGCACTGGGAAAAGCTTGCGTGTATTCCCATTAGGATTTTTATAGAATCAGAGTTAACAAATTTGGCAGTATAATTAGAATTTTGAATTGGCCTGTCTATGGATTATTTGATCCACAAGTTCCAGTTAACGCTTCCTATTCTTTCTTTGTCTTTTCTTTTTGATATGAAAAATCACTTAGAACTGGCCTACCCATTTGGAATTTTAATTATTTGAATATGATAAATCTAAGCAACCGTGTAATTAAAGAGCTAAACAAAAGGGTAAGAAACACTGCACATATGAGATGAGAATGTCAACGGAAGTTTATTACACAGCATGAAGTCAACTCTTCAATGTTAATGTAGCTTAATTTCCCACATTAACATTACATATAATTTGAAAAATCATATAATCCCACCTACTCAAGCCATTACTCACTGGAAAAACTTCTTGAATGTATAGTGCAACTCATTATCAACTACGGCAAATTCATAATTATTTTACCCTCACCAATTTAATTTATTTAGCTAAACACATTCTAACAACAACTAAAATATTATTGTACAAGCACCGACATTTTATAAGCTGATAAAAATTTAGACCATGCCACATCACATACTGCGAAAAATAATTCAATCAATTAACTAATTTCCATTTTCTCTAAATCCAACAACTGCGTCGGGCAGAACTCTTTTAAATTACATATAAATTCACAATTAACTCAATCCACTTAGTATACCAAAATTTTAGTGCCATATATTTCTCTTTATTTTTTTGAAAGATCGATAAACTTATAACATTTACACCTTAAGGAAAGCACGCCTTTGTAAACTAGTATAAAAAACTAACTCAAACTTCCAATTTTTCTGGGAAAGGAAAAAGAATAAAATTCAAAATAAATGTACTACATTCAAGCAGCTCCTTGTTAATTTTCATCATCTATTCCCTATTAATTCGATTGCCGAATTGCTTAAAATTTACTATCATTACCGACGCCAAATAATGCATATTAAAAACCCACACCTTTGAATGGACTCAATTTTTAAAATTTTTCAAGAAGATGAAAAATGAAAGAATTCGGGAAAATTTAAAAACCTTCTCGTTCGGATGAGAGATTAGACCAAACAGAAGAGGAAATGCCCCAGCATCCAAAACGGCCTTAACTCCTGCATCAAGCCCACATGCAAAGCTCCCTATTACTGCGGCCGACTGAATTATAACCGGCTCGTTGAACTCCAAATTGGCGCCGCCACCGTTCTCGGCGACGGCGGAAGAGAGGATCGAGATGACGGAGGGGACAGCACCAAGCTTCAAAAAGGCAAGCTTTTTGGTCCGATTGCCAATGATTTGGTTCTTGAGTTCTCTTAGGGCTTTAAGCTTAGCCTCGTATGGTGTGTGGATGGAATTTAGCCGTCCGATCAAGTCCTCGGAACGGGTGGGATAATTTGACGGTGGTGGTGCTGATGTGGGCATGGCGGTAGACGGTGTGGTTGGTGGCGGACGGCGTTGATTTCATAAGCGTGCGTGGCAACCCACGGAATGAGAAAATGGAGAGCTTCTGCACAAATAGTGTTCGGTGCGAAGGGGTGCGGGAGAGGAGGGTGGATGATGATGATTGAGGTTTCCGTTTGAGTGATTGGATGAATGAGGTTTTCGTTTCTTTTCTATTTCGTTTATATACATTAAAAAAAATGAAAAGGTAAATTCAAAAATAATATTCAGAGTGTGTTTGAATCACGTTATTTTGAAAAATATATTTTGAAATTGTAGATTGATGAAGAATGTGTGATTAAAAAGGAAAGAAAAGTTATTGACGTAATGAAAATTATTATTTTATTAAAAAATATGTGGTTGAAAATAAGTTGAAGAATTAGAATGAGAATAAGAATTTTAATATTGCTCAAACGGGACTTAATCCAACGCAAACAAAAGATAAATTTATTTCCATTTTCACACAATTAATAAAACTTAATTAACATACTTGGAACTATAAATTTTATTTATATTTTTCATAAAATACCTATATACTTGGGGAAAGCCCTCATTTTTTAATGATGAAAAATATTGATCCCCTGTTCCCACTAGCCGTGTATAGGCCACATTTTAGAAAGATCCTAAGCCGGTCAACAATCACTTCCACTGCTATTATTTAGAGAGAGTTAACGAGTGTCTTCAACTCATCGTCGCCTCTGCCCAAAAATGCCTACTCGAATCGAAGAAGGCTGCCTCATTTATTTGCGTTGTATCACTTTTTTCCACGATAGCGAGTAGTACCAATTCCAGACCTACTTCCATCAGACTCCGAAATTCACCAACTACGGCAACGTGAACAAACATTTAGGTGGGAATTTTTTACAAAAGATAGATCGGTATACACATCCCTTACCTTTAGGAAAACAAGGGGAAGAAAGAAAAATTTGCGAAAAGTTGAACAACTTGAACTTGATAGCGGGGCTTTCATTAGAATGAATTTTCGATACCGATCCACTTTTATTTCTTGTTGCTATAAGCTAAAAAATGTCAAAAATATTAAAATACAAAATAAATTCATAACCCATCATAAATAATCTTTAAATTTCGTAATAGAACAATTTAGAGTTTGCAAAAAATAAAAAGAAAAGTATATAAAAACTATTATTTTAGTTTGTTTGGGGTTCTTAGACCATTCTTAGGTGAGTCTATGAGAAAAATAACTTTTAAAAGGTTTTTAGACAGTTAATCAACTTTTTTTCCTCCTCATTTTTACTTTAAAAAAATACAAAAATATATATATTTAGGTCAATTACCACTGGGGGTCAATTAACCTTCACTTTTACACAATTACGGGGGAATAATACTATTTAACATTATTGGTGCTACAACATCAGTTTACATGCCACGATATGATAAACTCAATGAAAGGTACGATTAAGTTACTCATTTAAATATATCTCTCGTTTAATATCATTTAGTACTAACTAAATTGGTATTACAGAATCAGTTATGTTAGATAGTATTATTTCTACTCATTATTGGAACATGATATAACCGTATTTGAAGGAGCTCATTGAATGAAATGTACAATTAAATGAGTCACTAGATTTACCATTCATTGAGTCCATCACCTAACGTCACACGGACTAATATTGTTGCATCAATAGCATTAAATATCATTATTCTTACACATTATAGGAACATGATACGGCCGCGTTTGAAGGGGCTCACTAAACAATAGCAAATCTTGTGGGAGGGATATGAGGAATTCAAATTTCAATTCAAAAAACATCATTACTTATCCACAAAGCAAATTCAAAGGTAACATCGACATGTCTTGGGTGATTTTTTGTTCGTGCAAAATTGCAAATTCTAAAGCTTCAAATCTTCTTCGATTTGTTTTGGTTTCATAATTTGCTACATTTGCTTTACTATTTCTGGTGTTACTTTGATCAACTAAAAATTATAAAGAAAATAACTATTTTCCTTTTTTAAAATTGTGTACGTGTTCAATTTTTGAAATTTTTTCATCCAAATCCACTCACACAACAAATACATATTCATTTTTTAGTATGCCACAAAGTTGAAAAAGATAATAAGAAAGGCAATATTGAAAAGGTTAAAAGAGAAAAGCCATCGTTTCTTTACCTTTTTTTCTAATCATTTGAGAGGATAATGATTTAGGGTGATAAGATTACCCTCAAATAAGTTTTCAATCCATTCAACAAGGATCAAAATTGAAAGTTTGGGAGACCTAAATGGAATAAAAGAAGTTAATCAACAACCACATTCTTTTTTTGTGAAAGTTGAGGGATCACAACTGCAAATTTCTTTAAATACAATAACACCATTCCATCATTTTTTTAAAAAATAAATAAATAAAATGAAAAAAATTAAGAGAGATGTATATCTTTTTCCATGTCATTTATATATAAAATGAGTTAACTTCACCTAATTTCAAAATGGTGGAAATAACTTTTTTACGGTAATAATTACTAAGCTCATAACGGTTACATCAATAATCACTCGATTAAAAATATTAATACAAAATTTTATGTGACACCATTAAGTAACACTGTGTTATTTATTAAGCCACATAAGACAAAAGCATGGGTAAAAAAAAAAAAAAAACACGAGTGTGAAGCAATCCCGTAAGGGTTAGATTTAGGTTTAAAGATAAAATCGAAAAAAGATTAAGATTGAATTGGAGATGAAATGTTTTATGCGATTAAAATGTTTTTTTAGCCTAATCATTTCACACACCTTCTTTTTAATTCATGATTTTATTTTACATGGCTTAATAAACAATGGTGTATACTCAATACAAAGTGTCTAGACAACGTCACATAAGATTTTACTTTAATGTTTTTAACTGAGTGATTATTAATGTAATATTTACACATTTTGGTGACGCGTACAAGAAAATTACTTTAACAATCACTTTATTATATATACAACAAACTTCAGTGACCAATGTTGAATTTAGTCAAGTTTTCCAACTTCTATGACATCACGAATACGTAATCAATTGCAATCAGGTCCTAAGAAAGTTCCAAGGTCCTGTTCCAGTCCCTACCCTGCAATTATTATTACATAAAAGAATGTGTTCTCACTAGGCTACTTGGCTAAGAAAGCATGTTTGGTCAAGCTTAACAAATGCTGTTTACTTGACAATTTGCGACTGAAAAACTTACCTTCAACAACCAGAAAATGCTCTCATACTCATATAGAGTGTTAGTGCAATCCAGATTCCAATATATCCATGACTGGATGAAAGAATGAACAATAATAGAATGCTTATTATGGCCACAATAATCTGAAAGCGTGAGCCAAAATTAGGGATATTACCAAAAACGAGTTTAAGCCCCCGTTTGCCCACCATTTCTTAAAGAATAATGCTATTTATAGTGAAAAATACCGATAATCACCCAACGTAATATATATCATGTAGCGCGATTATTGGTAGTCTTCACTATTAATAGCATTATTCTTTCTTAAATTTCATTTTTTACCTAATTCATTCTCAGCAATTTAGGACTATAACTTTTATGAACTTTCCAACCACACTTCTCATCAACTTTTATCAATATCTAATAAAAATCTAATTTTTATCCAAAAGAAACAGGGGCTAGAGATATATGCTTCATACGTTCGAAGATAATGAGAGATTTGTGTTCTAAGATTGGGCTCCTCCCATTTTGAGCTGGTTTTAAGGGTGACTCCTCGTTACAATCTATCCCCCTCACCAACCATCGAAAATTGATGTCCACAAAGGCCAATTTTCCCAACTAGGTGACTCCATGGAATGCTCCACATGTTGCCATCCACAAGCAGGGTGCTTGTTCTAGAAATACTGTTACAAACACTTGGAGAAAGAGGTTGGCCAACGTGGGAATAACCTCACAAGACAGGCCTTCACTTCGCTTATCTCCACAAGCAGAGACGAGACTTCCAAACAAAAAGGACAGAACGTAAACGAGTACAGAGCATTCAAGCCCAAAACTACCTCATAGTTTATACTTCTGCAAGGCATGGACAAATCTAAAGGAGAAGTTTTTCATTTTCACTCGATGTGGGATTCATGTCAATCCCATTAAAGTTGGCTAAGCAGAAGACAATTATCAATCTATGTGGGATTGTCTTCAAAGTCACAGGTAACAGTACAATTAAATAATTACACAAAAAAGGATCAAGTAGTGCAAGGGATGGAGAACAATTTGATTGAACCTCACACCACCTGACAACTTACAATCGTGTCCCAAAGACTGAATGACATAAAAGATATTTTCTAAGACTGTGAAAACAAGGATGCTATGTTTGGGAACAAGATAAAGGATATAAAAGGCTCCTATTTCGACCAATAAATGCAGTATCATACCTATTTGGCCAATGAATGCTGTATCAACCAGAGATGCGATAGGATCAGCTGTCAAAGCCAGAGCAGCAGGGAGAGCAATTCTCGGTATTTCTAAACCAAGTTCGTCCAATTTGAAAACTGATCTGCTCCGGCAATTGGAAACATTCAAATAGTTAGCACCATTTGTCTTGGCAAGTATAAAAATCGGTTGATTCAAGAATCACCTGAAGCAAGATATTACCCATTATGCTCATTTCGTACTTAAACCTTGATTAACATAAAAATATGTAGAAACTTAGCTGAGTTTTTCGAACTTACGAGATTCTAAAATAGCAATCAGCACAACCATAATGTTGCATTCTAAGTTAGTATATGGGGCATTGGAAAAAGCAACAACGAAACTCAAACTGATATTTTTTATTATCCAGTTTTGCACAACCGTCTCTAAACATATATTTGGACATATCGAGGTTATCTAGAATATATTGGCACCTCCTAAATTGTTGCCTTTTGTCTAGAAAAGGTGATACTAGCTCAAACAAACAATCATTTTATGTTGGGCTGAGTGCACAAGTACATTTTTTAGTTTAACCACAAATCGATGTGTCACCTTGAGGGTTAACCACAGATCGATGTGTCACCTTGAGGGTGAACTACAACAAGTCTATAAATATATATGTTTGTTTTGCAGGTTTTTTATTTTATTCTGTTTATTACATATCTCGTACCTAGAAATTAGAACTTAAATCATAAAATTTATCTTCCTATCAAAACCCTCCATCCCTGCCCCTCCCCACAAACAATAAGAAATGAAAATTTAGAGCATGCTAGAATTGTGCTTAAAGTAAGTTTATGTTACATATTTTGCCCAGCATAATTTTTAAACTTACTTTTCTACTAAAATAAATTTACTTTATAGAAAATTGATACTTACTTTTCTACTAAAATAAATTTACTCTATAGAAAATAAGTATCAATTTTCTAAAAAGTAAATTTAGGACATCCAAACATACTCTAATTTTATCACAAATTTATGTATTTACTTTTATAGAAAATAAGTATATCTTTCTAAAAAAAGTAACTTTTAAGCACTCTAATTTTAGCACAAATTTATGTATTTCGAGTACCTTGGCTTCTCGAAGAATATGAAGATGGGGATTTCCCTGCTCCCACGGAAAGAAATGTCTTCCCGGACCATCGTTAAATCCCCAATTCCTGTGCTGCTATTGGAAAGTTTTCAGAAAGGAGACTCCATGCATATAGAAGAACTATAATCAAATATCAAAGACAGATTGCTTGATAAATCTAGAACCAAACCAGCAATCATAATAAAACACATATACTCTTGAAAAATATAAATGAAATCCAAAACTTGCTCAAGAAAAGTGAAATTCAATTGTTCAAAGACTTGGTGTAAATTAATAACCCAACAAAGCGAGGAAATATCTCTAATTTGACACAAAGCCCATAAGAAAATTCAGTTTTACCTTGCTTACACACTTGTGTATAATTTTCTAATCAAATTCAGAAAAGCAAAAAGACACGTATCCGGTTCTGCAAACCCATCTTTAAAATTTGGCAAGAAAAAGTTTTGACGTATCTCTAATGAATAAAGAAGAGAGCCACGTGCATTGAATCCCCCTTAATTCTGGGTGTGTCCACTGTTTTCCTGTACAAAACCATGCAATAGATGGCAGCAATATAGAGTTTGACCAAATTTTAAGCCATGAGTACATACATGATTTTCGTTTCTCCATGTCTCAATGTTGCAACTGACGCCCAGAATTTTCTACCCAATATGGAAGCATGGGACTATTGCAAAGCGGTGCTGTTTTAGTATGATTCGTTTCATTTTTCTGAAATATCGAAGTAAATTAGTATTTTCCTTTACAATAATATCGAAATTATATTTTTACTTGATCAGAACGTTGCTCGGTGAATGAAATTTGGAAAGCACATGTTCTTACTAAGTTCTAAAAGGCGAGCTTTATTAATGGCAGTAGTTAATTTCATTTTGATAATCTTGTGTTAAAAAAAGTAAATTGTTTTTGAATCAAAGTAACAAACCAAAAACCAAGTGCATAATTGCAAAACCTCCTAAATAAAAGCAAAGTCAAACTTTCATCTGGTTGATGGGAATATGCATGTATTCTTTTGCCCTATTTGATTTTATTGAAAATCAAATTTTTAGCAAATTTTGATAAATGTTGATAAAATATTTTTGGAACAAAGAATTAAAAAAAAAAACTGAAGAATAAGAAGAAGAAGAGGAGGAAGAGGAGGAGGAGGAGAAAGAAGCAGGTGACACAATAAAATTAATGGAATATGCAGTTTCAATGTCAAAATTTAAGTACAATCCTAATTCGAGCTATAAATAGCCATGCGTGCACCATATGTCCCTCCACTGGACCCTCCGAAGCCGCCAAGCCTACCTCTAAACCAAAACTGTAGCAAATGATGGTGATAAAGTATGATTATTCAAACAGCGGGTCTACCACAGGCCGATGGCCTTCCACCAAACACCTCCGACTCCAAGCCAGATAATAAGATTGACTATGGAGATCAAGAATCCGTAGCCCCACCATTTGGAAAGTGGCACGTAGCCAGCGCCATAGAACACGGGTGCTGATCCAATCCCGTAATGTGTAATGCCACCCATAAGATTTGATAGAAACGAGAGGACCATGGCCGCGAGGTATGGTGGTGTACCCAAAGCACTAGCTACTGATAAGAATGCTGTAAACATGGCACCAATATGAGCAGCCCCACTTGCGAAGAAATAATGAGAATAGAAGTAAAGAAGAACCAGAATGCCAAAAGATGACTGCCATGGAAGTCCCAATCCGCCAACAAACTGCAAAGAATGCATAAAAAATAAGTCATCGTACTAGAATGGAATGGAATGAGTGTTCCAATGAGAAAGATGAAGCTATGTTAAAAATTAAAATTTACTATTATAGGATAGAGGGACATTGAAAAGAGGTCCAAATTGGAGATATGTTAATAAAACTATATCATGTATGTCTTTTCCAAGGGATGAAAATGGAAAGGCAAAACGACGTAGAAATATAAATCAAGATTTTCACATAGTAATGCTCAAGAAAAAATACAAGAACACAATAAAAGTAATTAGTTAAAATTGTAATGATAAACAAATTATTGTTTATCATCCTAAATAGTTTCAATGATTCGTTGCATAAGGTAGAAACTACAAAGCAAACCTGAAGTTTATGTTTACTTAAATATTTATGAGTTTACCACTAAGAGAAAAAGGGATATATCTCTACATATTTTATGGAGGCCAGATCCATTCATGGAAGAATATTAAAGAACTTGACTGTTATTGGGTTTAAGAGATGTCATGTTTCGACCCGACCAAAATAAACTCCAACTATATCTTGGATCTCTATCACATCAAGTGTCGTAGCCTATTGCCCATCATAGGGGAAAAAGGAACAAAGGTTACAATTAGAAGTTTTTAAGAGCCATTAGAAAGTCTGGTTATCAGGTCTATAGATGTTCTTTACTTAACAAATGTAAATTTAAAATGCACCAACTTTAGAGAAATAAAATTAAACCAACCTTAACAACAGTTTGGCTAAACCATGAGATGAGACCGTATTTGTTTAGATACCCAGCCATAGCAATAAGTGCAGCGAACCAAGTAAGAGTGTCCCAAGCAACGGATTCAGCTAGGCATTCCTTCCACGTGACAACCCCCGTCACAAGGAGGACAGATAATCCAAGAATTGCTGCAGTAACAGCATCGATGTTCAGGGTACCTCCAAAAATCCAAAGCCCCACCTAGTGGAGAGAAATATCAAGAAATGTGATTTTGCAAGCAATCAAGACAAACGACAGAATAATTCATCAATGCATTGCAC
Organism: Fraxinus quadrangulata; assembly: GCA_903798255.1. NCBI lineage: Eukaryota > Viridiplantae > Streptophyta > Magnoliopsida > Lamiales > Oleaceae > Fraxinus > Fraxinus quadrangulata. The sequence continues at coordinate 62,377 of CAIGRB010000556.1, read as the reverse complement.
GCGAAGACCAGAATTATGCAGTGCACTTATTGCCTTTTGAATAGAATGCAGCAACAACTGCAGTATACTTTTCGTCTGCATGGTCATTCATAACAGGTAAAAGCCCAGAATTCTTCATATTCTATGTCATATCTTCATGAATAAATCATATCATAGGCAGAAAAATTCACGAAGGCTCTTCCAAGTTTTGAAAGCAAGATAGCGTGTCACAGTAATACTCGGATAAAATGATTGTCAAGTAGCAATCTATTTAGTGCTTTTTTTCGTTGTCTTAGCAATCCAACAGGTACTGAGAGATTAAAATTGGATCAGAAACCATTTCCATTAGTTGATTTTGTACAGTAAAGAGGAGAATTTTAAGCATCATTACGTTTTTCTTTTGGATAAAAATATTCAACAAAATGTTATGTTTCATTGTCCAGTTTCAAAATTGCCACAAAATGAATTTCAATTTAACCGTCCTTACAAAAAGATTTCAATATATTTCAAAGATTTATACTTTAATATGAGTTATCTAATTCTGAAATAGTGTAATCACTTCACATTCAACCAAGAATTGCTAAATCCCAAAACAAAAGGAGAGCATGCAGAAGACCATTAACAAAATTAAAAGATGAGCGGAACAGTAAATTTTTGAATTAATATTTAGGCAAAAAATTTCAATAATTATACCGTAAGAAGTAGAGTTCCAGCCATGATAAGCTCATTCTTTGACATGGCCCCCATCTTGTCCAATTTATCCCTCGCAAGCTTAGGCGCATCGGGACTGCTCTTCACAGTAGGTGGATAGATCAAATACAAAAGCAATGGGACCACAATCAATGACAGCAATCCAGGCACAATTGCACCTTTCGCCCAATCCATCCACCCGAGGGTCTGATTTATTGTACTCGAAGTCAAGTTGGCGGCCAATGGATTCGCCGCCATGGCTGTCAAAAACATGGATGACGAAATCACTGAAGTTTGGAAGCATGTTAGCATTAACCATGACCCCAATTTATGTTCAGTCCCATCACCTGCATTACTACCACAAGCCACACACAGGGACTTCACCAATGGCAAAAAAATCCCTCCAGCCCTGGCAGAAACTGAGGGAATAGCTGGAGCCAAAAGGGCTTCACTAAAAACCAAACTGTAACCTAATCCTAAAGACGAGCTTCCAAATAACGAAACAAATTGATAAGCAATTCTATTTCCTAATCCAGTCTTAATAAACCCACGTGCAAAAAAGAAGGCCAAAGCAATCAACCAAGGAATGGGATCCCCAAATGCTGAAAAGGCAGCAGCAAAAGTGAGGGTTTTGGTGAGAACACACGCGCCAAGGCCCATCAATGCCACAGCTCCCAACGGCAATGGTTGAGTGATTATTCCAACTATGGTAGCCAAAAATATAGACAACAACTGCCACGCAATTCGCGATACTCCGTCTGGCGCCGGAACAAGCCATAGAATAACTCCTGTAGCTATAGACGCTATAAGTGGCTTCATAGCAGCCCCCTGCCATGGCTGCAGCTGAGGAGATGACGTGGCAGCTCCAGAGGCGGAATTGACTATAATTGAGTCCCTTTTCGGGGAATGAATTAAGAATGTCGATTTTTGTGAAATTAACGGATTGAGATATCTATGTTGTTGAGAGTCAAGTGGATTGTTAGAATTGTTAACGCTGTTTTTTATGACAGATCTTGAGTTCAAACGGAGGGATTTTGGGATCGGGAAGCGGGGTTTGGGAGCGGAGAGTGGGCGGAAGCGGAGGTTAAGGGGGGAGGTGAGTACTAAAGACGCCATCTTTTGACGGCGTTTCGCGGTGGCGGGTTGGTTTCGATGGATCCAACTTTTTCTCACTCTCTGTGTGGTGTTGGAGAAGGAACGTGGAAATGGAAACTGAAATGCAGCTTGGGTACTCATCTTATTGTTTCATTAGCAAGTTGTCCCCTCAGTTACTAAAAAAATTAGTTCGGACATTGACTCGAAAAAGATAGAAAGTCAAGTTAGTGGCTTGAACCAATCCATTTTGGCATAAACAAACCAATTTTGGAGTGAATGAGTTGATTCTTATTGTTCATCAATCAGATTTAGATTCAAATGATTAGTTTTTAGGTGAGTTTAACGAGTTCTCTGAATTTTTCATTTTTGCTGAATAACTTTACTAATTTTCAATTGAATAGATTGGTCGAATCACATCGACGATGACAATGGTAAAAATAGCAAGTTGTTCTTAAATCTTTGTTATAATTGTAAAAACCGTAAAAGTGAGTAATCGTTCCTTCAAAAAACATTTCTCACATTAAATTTCTAGTCGTGATTCCAAATTTGAAAATGAATGTAGCTTCATAAAATTAGACGCAAGACAGTCACTTAAAAATTTAGATAAATTTTGCCATTGGTGATTTTGTGTTACTATAATGAAAGGTTTAGAAGTAATCTGTCATATTCTAAAGTTGGAGGTTCAAATATACACTCAAGAAATAGGTAAGGGACTAATAGTGAATATTTTTTCCAAGTGAATATCGGCCGTAAGATTATGATCATCGACGGTGGAGATGGGGATTGGAATATACAGCTTCTGGAAAGGGACAGGTGGCGTTTTGTTTGGCTTAGAGAAGTCAGTCTGACAGTCTGCAAGATTTGGAGTATTTGTGGTGCTGGTGTTTGTAAACCTACTGGACAGTAAATCAAAATGTTCCACGTGTCAAACTTAGAGTTGCTGAGTATTGTCATCCACAAATCATCGAGAAAATTTCTATTTTGCAAATCACGTTCGTCAATAATTAGAAAAATATTATGGTACACGTAGAGATGTCCATAATGCACACTTGTATGCCTCACTATTGGGAGAGAGCCGGGTGGAGGGGGGGAGTCGGGTACATAGAGATGTCCATAATGCACACTTGTATTCCTCACTATTGGGAGAGAGCCGGGTGGAGGGGGGAGCCGCACCCGACTCCCCCCAATAGGGGACACAAATGTCCATTATGGCCACCTCTATGTGTACCATAAGGTACACATAGCATTTTCCTTATTATTATTGCTATAACTAATTACCTAAAGAATTAGCCAAAGCAAGAAAGAGGTCATTCAAATGTTCACGCTTCATTTTCTCTCTCTCAGCCTTGTGGATTCTTTTAG
>CAIGRB010000556.1:18900-56792 GCA_903798255.1 Fraxinus quadrangulata | reverse complement strand
CTAGGATACAAGAGCTGTCATACTAGTGCTCACAAAGAGTCCAATTCCAAACCTTGCAAGAGGCAGGAATCGAACCTTCACACTGCGGCTGCCAGCTCAACAGAGACTACCTCACTCTTGTCCTTTGCACCACTGAGCTATGCCCCGAGGGGCTAATGTGAAGACAAACTGAATCTTAAGGTAAGAGTAGATTAGAAGCATAGTTTGTAACCAAAGCCCTCAAACTGCCTTTTTCTTAGGTCCCAAGGTCGAATTCAAAAGACCCGATGCCTCCATCAAAAGCAACTGAAAGAGACTAATGGCTGCCAAAACAAAGAACCAGATATCCAAGCTGCAAAAGGCCAATCACGTGAATGTGATTGCTTGATAGGATCATAAGATCATTTGGAACCTTAGAAATCCCAGCCAATCTGATATTGGGAAATTGTACAAACAATGACGAACACATAACAAAATAAGTTGTTATATAGATAGTCACAAGAATGTTTGGCTAAGTTTAAAGGAAAACTATAATTACTTTTAAGTAAACAATTAGTTTTTTATTACTGTCTCATGGGAACAAATTTGGTGTGCCCTAGAGTTTTCTTTTGAGTGGCAACTGAAAAAGAATACTAGACTAGACATACAAAGGTAAAATCAGTTTATATGCCAACCATAAATCTACAACCTGACCAGGCCAAGACAAGCAGCTGTTTGTACACTCAACGTTGTCTGGATCTGCACACTCCCAATTACTCACTAGCATAACTTTCTTAATCCAACAAAATGCAGTTTCTGGTCGACCATCTTCAGGTGTCGGTGGCATGAGTTTTTATAACCCCACCAATTGAGCTTCATAAACTTTTGACGAGCCAGATGTGTAACATTGAACACCTATAACTATATGTCTAGAAGCCATACCTTTTCCTTCATTTTGGGTATCACTCTTTTATCAGAGGCAGTGATTTTCAATTAAGGTTGCACATTCTCTGTGATCAGATACTTCGTGACAGATCTCTGGTTTTACCTTTATCTTGACTGGATTTCCGAGCTTTGATTTATCTTCCACATTCGCAATCTCAAGAGCCCTCGAACAAACAGGAAACCCTCGGTCATCCCATGACTCCAAGATCACACCAGATCCAATGCACGTCCTATCCTGGTAGAAGGCGGCAAACTGCCCAGCTGCCAGACCTTGATCATCTTCAGATAGTTTGACAACTGCAATTTCATGGCCATCTCCATCAACTTCCATTGCCAAACTGCAATCATAAAAACCCGGGCCATGTCGAACCTGAAATACGCAAGAAATTCATTAATAGTAACCATGTTGCATTAACAACTTGAAGTTCTGCTCTCGAGCATCATAACAAAAAAAGGTGTTTACAAGCATTTAGCAATCTTGGCATGGACCTTGAGTGGAACAAATCATCAATTGATATATCATTACACCATGACAAAATTCTCTAACTAGAAAAGACTTCCATTCACATAAGTGGAGATAAATAACAATCAATTCTAAAAACCCAAGAAAGAGAGTCAACAGAGCAACTACAACCAATGGGCCCTCTTCGAAGATAACAGAAGAAGATGAGTCCGGCCAAGAATAATACCTTTTCAGTTAGAGAAACACGAAATATTGTCTAGAGTGTAAGAGATGGTTTCTCTATGCAAGGGAAATGACAGCATTGTGGTCTGAGATAAACCAGACAGTGAATGTACCAAGGATTGAACTTAATACCTTGCATTGAAGTTGATTTATCTGGCTTGGAGGTGACCCACTAAGCCATTTTAAGTTTCCAACACGGAATAAACGCCTTCTTTTGTCAACTGAGAAATAGTTTCTTGATACAAAGACTACATTGTTTTTAACATCTTTCTCTACAACATACCTGCATAAAATACATTTCAGGTAAATATTTGGAAATCTTCAAAGATTAGTGAGCCTGTCTAAGAGCAGAAAGTATGAAATTTTTAGATAGACTTGATAAATGGAAGATATTGATACAAATTTGATAAACATGACGGTCAGCACCATGGCATGACAATTTAAAGATATGGACCAAAAAAATTTTATTACAGCTTTAACGCACAAAAAATAGGATTTAATGTGATTTGGGTCAAAAAGCCATTTGAGCAGTTTATTTTTTATTTTTCCTTGCATGACTCAAACAGATGTCATTGCCAAGGGAGCATTGCATAAAGATGATAAGAGGAGCTAAACTCATGATACATGCTAGTAAGATATCATGGCAGAGTCATACCAAGGACCCCCAGGAAGACGTAATCCTTGACGTTGGCCAATTGTATAAAACCAAAAACCTCGATGTTTTCCGAGAAAATCTCCTGTCTCAGCTTCCAAAATTATACCTTCTGCCTCCCCAATGTGTCTTGCAACAAATTCACTAAACTTTATCTGCAACCCATATGTACATTCAAATTTAGATCACACAAATTTAGAATAAACCCCTCCTGAAAAACCAGGATTGAAATTTCTCTTTCAGAATAAATGCAATTTTTTAAGTACCTGAATGACTGAAATTAGACTGAAATTTGAGCTAATATTAGTCAATTATTTACTTCAGTAAATCAAAAGTTACAGTAAGTCATAGGTCATGCATTAAATCATACAATAAACTTTTAGTACATTGAGAAAATTTAACTGCACTAGCATCAAGAAGAAAAAACTGAGCAAGCCAATTTAGCAACAGATCATCACATCTGGCAAGTAGTCATCAACATATATATATATATGTATATATATATATATGATGGCAAACTATACCTTGCCCAGAAAGCATATTCCTTGAGAATCCTTTCTGTCTTGGTTTGGTAAATCAAATATTTGGGCCAGCCTGCGGACTTCTTCCTGCATGTGCACACAGGGAAATTATTAAGAATGAAGGATTCATGCAAATTAACTATAATGCGTCACAGTCGCAAAGATACAGTTTTTCAAAAATTGTAAATTTTCTAAGAAAAAGGCCATAAAGAAGAAATAGAAGCACGTCAACAAGTGTACAGAAATCAATGAATATGCCCACCTAACCTTTGGAATGCATCCAAGAGGGAAGATAAGCCGTTTAAGCTGGGATTGTGAGAGATGAGAAAGGAAGTATGTTTGATCCTTAACCTGAAACAAGAAAAGTGCAGATTCAAGAGCATGCAGGTATCATTAAGAAAATCAAAGCAAGAATCCTATGGCTGCAATGCATGGACAGATAGGTATGTACTACTATCACATACGTACTGTATCTTTTGACAGTTCCAAAATAGAAAGCTCGTCTTTTTGATCCTCATCCCCGTGAACAACCCTTGCATAATGTCCAGAGGCAACGAAGTCAAATTTTATACCACCTACGGCATCCATAAATGCACCTATTGTGGGATGGAAAAAAATATTAAGGAGAAAAAAGACAATTAACCTTCTATGATTTAAATAATACACCTGAAGAGAACATCTTTCTTATGATTTAAATCACAGACCAAACTTTATTCTTGTATTGCAAAGGACATCAGGATTTGGGGTTCGGCCATGTCGATACTCATCAATGATATATGACACCTGAAACATAGACCAAATAATACCTGTCTGCTTAGAAAACAATATTATCCTTTCGAAAGGCAGTGAGGAGGGGTGCAAGTGGTGGTGTTGGAAGTAAAATCAAATGAAATGTAAAAGAACAAAAGTGAATTTAATTAGTAGAAGTAGGTGGGGACCAAACCCTGGCCTCCTGTATACAACAATGAATGACCTGTCTTCTAAGGAGCAGCACGTAACCACAGTTTAGGTGTCAAGTAAATGGCTACAATTATGAAAATATCAAGAAAAATAAGGGTTTTGAAAACTTAAAGCAGTAGTAATGACCCCGCACCAACGATGGCAGACCCAAGAATTTTGATATGCACAGGCCAAGTAATTGTAACAAAGAGTAGAATTAACCACCAAAATATAGAAAGAATTCTACAAAAATGGCATATCTAGCACAAATTATCTTAACTCAAGAAAGTGCAAAAACGTGAGAATGTAGAGAACTAAAATATGTTGATTCGACAGCATTTAAGAAAGATGAATAAGCGAGATTCGGAAGGAGAAAAAAAAAGAAACCTACCACATTAGTCCAGTATTCATCTGTCAAATGCACAACTTCCAAAGGGACATCAACCTGAAATAAGATGTATCTTAAGCTAACATCTGACTAGGTAAACAACCGAAATTTTTTCTTAATGAAATACAGATCTTTTAGTTGAGATGCATCTCACCAAGATAAGGTAGATTGTTTCTTAGTGCATTGACAACAAAGAACTAACCTCAACATTCATTTTGACATAGAATAAATATTGAACATATTCAATTACATTAGGCATAAACCATTGCATCATTCCTATAGTCCAGTCACTGGGATTTTAAAATAAATATTGTCATGAAAAGACCATACTCATAGGTCATTTAGTATCTTTGACAATTACTAAGTTGGTTGTGTCTTTATATCTTAATTATGGAAGAAAATTATTGGGTAGTAGTTCAGTATTTCAAAATTATGATTGATGGGAGGGGACGGTCGAAATATTGATAATGCAATCTTTCCTTTCTATTCGAAGGAAATTTAGCCCAAATAGAAATTTCAAGGTAGATTCTCAAATCTTTAGCTTGAGCTCAAAAGAAAAAATGCATAATATAAGAAGGAGTACGCATAACCTGATCACAAACAGCTTTTGCATATCTCATATCTTCTTCCCATGGGCATTCAGACCAAAAATTATCAAAGTCTTCCTATAGAAGATAATTATCACTATTCAATTAGAGATTACATGATGGTATACCAAATAAACAAATACATGAATTTAGTCGAAGAAGTCGAAGAAGGAAAATAAGTATAAATAAGATCAATTTGCTTTAGAAATACCTGTAGAATCAGCAATCTGAAACAATTCAATAATCAAACCTCCCAGAACCCCAGTTAGGTTTTGAATAACGACTATGACACTAAAGAGCCCACTAGGCTAGCTTAAAAATTAAAAAGGAGAAGAAGATGGACCTGACAAGATATATAAAGCAGCTACATGTTTGGATAGAGGTGTCGTTAAAAAATAAATTGTTGCTACGTCTAGTGAAAAAGGTGATGAACACTTTTCATGCTGTCAAACTGACCAAATGGGCGTGATATCACCTAAACATATATTTGGCATTACTTTTTGCATCTAAAGTTGATTAAGAAAATATTATACTTTGCACTGTAAGTTTAGCTTCAAACTAGCTGAAGTATTTTAATATTTGTATAAATTAAATCTACACAGGTGAAACATGAAATCAATTGTTAAAGATAATTTTGTAATAGGTAGAGGATTCAATTCTTAACAATAGTTCACAAAAATAACAACCAAATAATAGATGAATAGATTTATATGGAACATATTTTAGTTGAGAAAGTTTCTTCATGAATCTAAGTTAAATGTAAATATTAGCTTTATATTCAACCTAATAGCATAATTTTAGACTTTAAGATTGTGTTTTGTGCACTGTTTTAGACCATATAAAGAATTTAACATAAAACTAGAATGGATAAATGATAATAGTCGTGGATGTTATTATGGTAGAATAAAGTGGATAATATTCTTTAATCCTGTAGTAAAAAGATGTTACTTTCATTCTCAACCGTATATCATGATTGGAGGATGGAGATGGTTTTAGATAGGATAAGATAACTACTATAAATGTCTTTTTTTTTTTAACAAAAAGATCAAAGAATATTATCCACCTCAATCCACAATATACCTTTACCAACCACTATCTATTCTAATTTTGTACCAAATTTCAACATTGCACCAAATGTGACAGTAGTAATAATTATCACCTAATTTGTAAATTTAAAGGAATGTTTTATTATAGAATACACAATTCTCAAGCTCTGAAGAATTTGTTTGATGCTGGAATCTTATTGCATTCTTAGCTCACATCATTTTGTGGTGCATAGAACTTTTTTTTGCTCAAGCAGAATGAAGATTCACAATAACAAGAGAAACTTGATACCTTATTCACTGACAGGGCAAGCCAAAAAATAAATAAATAAATAAAATCAGAACTGTTAACAAAAGTTGAACTCCAAAGAATTCTCGAGACTTTAATCCCTAGAGTTAACAAGCCCTTAAAAAACAAATAAAAGTTATGCTATGTTTGGCAGCGTAAAATTCAGGGCCCTCAAAGATAATTAGTGAAAAATCATGGCTAATCCCAGTTCCACGACAGGCAATCTTATCAAATTACATAAATAAACACAAACAAATCAGGGTTCACTGATGCACGTAAGAAAAAAAATACATACTTGGAACCAGATTTTAAGATAGAAAGCAGTGCAGGAATGGCCGGCGGCGTGGAGGAGGCGGAGGGCGACGCTACTATCAACACCCCCGCTGACAAGAACAGCCACGTTGAGAGGCTTCTTATTAGGCAGGCAGCATGAGAGGTATTTTGGGTCAATGGTTTTGGGGTTGGAGGAGAGAGAAGATAACGGTCTGAGAGTGCAAAAGAGTTGTGGGGTTTTGGGTTTGGAGATAGAAAATAGGGTTTTGATAGTGGTGAAGGGAGTCTTGGGGAGAAGAGGAGTGAGAGGGAACTGAGAGAGAGCTGCCATTGTTGTTCTTAGCATTTCTGTATGACATTGAGAATTTTTAGAGGTAGAGATAGAAATATATGTAAATAAGTAAATTTCAAAATAATTAATTTTTTCATTTGATTATCTACTTTGAGTGACTTTCAACGCCACGTATACATCCTCCTCTCCTATAAGAGAAGCCAATTTTCCTGCCAATTTTCCTGCCAATTTCACTTCAGTCAACGCTCTTTACCTTTGGATTTCGCAACCCCTAGCCACCGCAAACACCAACAACTACCACCCTTTCCGCCACCACCTGTAACTATGGCCAATACACCAAAGTCCAAGAAATCCAAGAACTTTAACAGAACCCCTAAACAAAAGTAAAAGCAACTCACCTATTTCCCTGACCACCTAATAGTGCCCTCAACTCCCAACTCCTCTCTCGCTGCTCCATACACCTCACCTCCACCACCACTCCGTCGCCGCCGCCATCTTCCATGCAAAAATCGCCACATTCCACTGCCAAGCTACCGAGAAATTACCAAAATGTCCCCAAATCACCACCTTTCACCATTTCCATCTCTCCGACCTCGCCATAACCCACCAAATCCAAAAAAAAAAATGAGAAAAAATACCGAAAATCAAGACGCGAGTCTTGAGATAAAAAGGATCTTGAGGAGTGCTAAAGGTAATGCTATTAAAAGTAAGAAGAGTATGTATTACAAGAAGGTGGTGTTTGATGGTGTCGAGTTTTGGGCAGGAGATGACGTGTATTTGAACAAGAGGGGGGACACGAGCTCGGATGAGGAGGATCCCGAGTTGGAGGAGTGTAGGGTGTGCTTTAAGCCATCTGGGAGGAGGATTATGATAGAGTTTGATGATTGCTTGAATGGGTTTCATTTGTAGTGTTTGAGGCCACCATTAAAGGATGTTCCAGAAGGGGATTGGATTTGTAATTTTTGCGCCTATAGAAAATCGGGAGAAATGGTGAAATTTCCAGAGCCTCCAAAGGGGAAGAAGAGGGTTAGGACTGCTCTGGAGAAGTTGCTTTCCAGCGATTTGTGGGCTGCTCATATTGAGAGGTCTGCTAATATACTTTTTATGAGTCACATTCATTTTGCAGTTTTTGAGTTGATTGTGAAATTTATTCATTACTATATGTGATTATTGGGGATGTTTAGTTTATGGAATGAAGCAGATGGTACTTATTGTTTCACGCACGGTGGTATATTATTCCAGAGGAGACATCTTCAGGGAGACAGCCACATGATTTAAGGAGGGAGCTCTATCAAACAAATGATTTTGCTGATGTTGAGGTGATATATGTTCTTCTTGGTTGGTATTGTAGTTGTAGTTGATTCATTGAAATATTTACATGCCCTTTTATCTTTGGGGCTTTGTTTAAAGACTCTACTGCAGCCAAATAATGAATCGGCATGTTATTCAGAAGCAATTTATTTTTTTGCTTACTAAGATTAGACATTCATAATTGTTTGTTCTTTCTTGTTCTAGTAGCAATGATAGGGACATCACATTGAAAGCCTTGAACTACGAAATTATCTAAGGCATCTTTAAGCATATGCCTTTTGGCTCCATGATAATGCAACCAAGCAAACACTTAAGACGAAGTTTAAAGAGACTCATATATTCATGAAATATATACACTGAGATCTTTGTTCTGAAAGCAGAGGAAAATATGAAAACCCAATCCAAAGTTATATGTGTTTTAAGGGATGGTAACTGCCTCCCTCTCTAAATGTATGAACTTTTCATTTTGTAGATGGAATCTATCATTAGGCATTGCCGTGTAATGAAACCCAAAGAGTTTGCCAAGGCAGGCAATGAAGGAGATGACGTCTTTCTATGTGAGTATGAGTATGATATACGCTGGCGTAATTTCAAGTGCATCGTAGAGATTGAAAATAATGAAGAGGTGAGTAGTGATGCTTCCAACCACTTAGACTTTACATTCTGTTGAAATTTATAGGTCCTTGTCTTATTTGGTAGGATGGTGAAGAAGCTGATGGTGATGAAGACTGGAATTCATGTGAAGGTTCGGACCCTGACACGGAAGAAGATATGGAGTATGAAGAGGAGAACAAAAAGAGTTCATTGACTGGTTGGCTGCAGTATGCTAATCAATTCTGTGACACCTGATTTTGTGGTTGACTAAAATATGGAACTAACTGTTTTTTACATTACATATTCAGTACTCCAGAAAGGTGTCCAGAAAGGGGCTAATATTCGGACTTCAAAAAATTGGGGCAAAAAAATACCAGAGCATGTTCGCTGTCACAAGCAGACTGATCTGGAAAAGGCAAAAGCTACACTCCTACTGGCAACATTGCCCAAGTCTCTACCTTGTAGGAATAAGTACTTATGAGTTGAAGACTTTCTATTTAATGATTTTATCGAATAATCATCTAATAAAATGTTCTTTATTCAGGGAAATGGATGAGATAACTGAATTTATTAAAGGGGCCATATGCGATGATCAATGCCTGGGAAGATGCCTATACATTCATGGTGTTCCCGGTACTGGCAAGGTAAAATCTTTAACAACGAGAAATGAACAGGATCATGCATTCATTTGCTGGCTATCTCTGTATATAATATTTTATGTCAGAGTAAATGTAACTAGTATATTCTTTAATCTAATAAAAAATGAGCTTTCTTTCTATGATGAGGAACCTAAGGTCCGAGATTGATGTTGGAAGCATTCAGCCTTACTACTTTGTGGAGATCAATGGTCTAAAATTGTCTTCTCCTGAAAATATTTACATGGTAGGGATTAAAGCTGACTTACTCAATTTGCAGTATCTAAAAGCATCCACACTTTGCTCTATAAAATCTCTAATTTTCTTCAGGTTATTTATGAAGCATTAAGTGGACACAGAGTTGGTTGGAAAAAAGCTCTCCATTCCTTGAATGAGAGATATTCAAATGAAACCAAATGTAGAAAAGAGGATATAAGGCCTTGTATCCTCCTCATAGATGAACTTGATCTTCTTGTGACCAGAAATCAATCAGTAAGTTATGCAATTGTTTAGCAAAAGTTATCACATTTAACAGAATTTGATGTGAAGACTTGACCAATTTTACTTAGTTTTTCCTTTTAACTTGTTGAACAGGTTCTATACAACATCCTTGATTGGCCCAACAAGCCAAATTCCAAATTGATTGTAATAGGTAAGTGCTTTCTCCTGTCATCGATTATTTCAATCAAGTTTTCATTAATGACCCTGCTTCCGTTGTTCTTCTTGCCTGAATTATATTCAGGGATAGCAAACACCATGGATCTTCCAGAGAAATTACTTCCGTGTATCTCTAGTCGTATGGGCATACAAAGACTTTGCTTTGGTCCATATAACTACCAGCAGCTTCAAGAAATAATTTTAAGCCGTAGCCGCCTAAGAGGAATTGATGCTTTTGAAAAACAAGCAATTGAATTTGCTTCAAGGAAGGTAAGTCCAATTTCTATTCATTTCATAACATTTTCAACATCACTCTTTTCTTTCCCACTAAACTTGATACACGAAAAGGGCTTTCATTGATATCTACTTGTGTTTGAATTCAGGTTGCAGCTGTTTCTGGAGATGCTCACCGTGCATTGGAGATATGTAGATGAGCTGCAGAGCTTGCAGATTATCGTTCTAAAAGATCACCATCAGTTTCTAACTCTGCAGCCACAGGCAAGACATTCTTTGGCTGGCTGTGTGATTGGAGTGCTGTAATTCACTAGTTGAATGTATAAAACTACTGCTCCATGGTCGTAACTTCTCATGGTTTCTAACTAAGCCCATGTTTGGCTAATGTTTATAAACTATTTATAATCAGTCAAATCATTTTTTATCCACACATTTCATGGGACCCACGACCACAAGTACTACACATTTATCACCAACTCATTTCTATGTATATTTGTAATTTAAACCATTTTTAAACACTTTCCAAACACGCTCTAAGATTATTGAAGATGACAACTTCTCTTTGTAACTGCGATGTGTCTTTGGAGATAAAACCTGCATGTTCTTGCACGGGAAAACAGGTTATTGAATGAATTGGAATCTCTACCTTGTCTATCTAGTCCTTCTGATGATTTCCATCATTGGCTTGCACAGCTGAAAGGAAGTATGGACAATTCACTCTAGAAACTTAGATGAACGACTTAGAGGGCATCGAATTTTAGTGATTCTTTTGGATTATTATATCATACAAATGAGGATTTGATCTTCCAACATTCCCTGTTGATTTCAGGACGAGTTGGCTCCAACGGAGCATAATGTGCCAAAGCATATAGCATGTAAATTCACTATCAATCTTGCATCAGAAGTGTAATATTACCTGTTTAGTTCTAATTGATTCTACTTTGGTAAAGCAGCTGTAGTTTTTTAGATCAGCAGTGTAATGGGTGCAATGTGTGCTTTTTGATGTCTACTAAGCCTTGCAATATATCATTGAATAGTTACTTTCATAGAAACATCTTCTAATATCACAGCTATTTTCCTGGTACTTCAGCTTCTTTTAATTGGAATCTTGTGGGGACCTTTTCTGTGCCATAAATTTACTCTATTTGAGAAAGGAATTAAGTTCAATATAGCTTCTAATCTCATTCTGCAATGAGAGTCTTCTTCATTGTGAATTCATAATTCTATAGTTATAGCACTATGGTCGAGATACTTCAGGCAGAGGAAGACCATAACCAGATGCTAGTTTGTAAAATCACATCCAACTAAAGATCTTTTTAGATCTATTTCTTATTTTTTTTCCCGACTCTTCATTTTTCATTTTTTGTCTCACTCAATATGATGTATAGCATTCTTGAATACTCATATTCCTTAAGTAAATTATCTTGTGTCACACATGTATTGCTTTGTACTCAAAACGAAAAAATGAGACTTCTGATGGTGGCCTCTCGTGGATTCACTTATATAAGCCACAGCTAAAAGCGCAAAAATAAGAGCCTGAATACTATTTGTGGATATTCCGAGGAACATGGCAGGGATAGGAACCAGTAAGGTGCCTACAAAATTGATGTTCCAATATTTTCTTGCCATTTCAATTCACCCATCTAAGATGTGTCGGGAAAATAAATAACAAAATGATTAAGGCTTTATGAAATATTCTAAGATTTTAAGGGGATAAAAGGATTGGAGTTGGTTGAGTATAATTCCCGAAATAATTTATTCCCTTATTGGTAATAACTGCATAAAAATTTGACATGCGGCATTCATAACATCCCCAATTATTTTAATCTGATTGTGAGGTTCAGAAATAACCTTTTCTTTTTATTTTGCAATTTCAAAAGCTTTCAGGCATTTATTTCCTTGCTTTCCCCAAATTTGTCTCTCCCTACTCGATATTTTAAGAGCACAGCCAGCATCATTATACCATGTCTTGTTTCAGAAGATAGTTCTGCTGGGTTGACAGGCTTTCATTTTGCTGCTTATTCAGGGAAGGTTCTTGTTGGTATGGGAGATGTTGAAGTGGCCATAAAAGAGATGTTCCAGGCTCCTCATATTCAAGTGAGTTTGAGAATTTTCTTACTCTTCCATGGTCTAATCCTGGTACTTTTCGCTATATATAAGGATCCAATTAACATTTTTTTCCATGACAAATTCTACCATATCTATATTTAAAATTTTTTATCTGATTGCTTGGATCCGTGTAAAACCTCAATGCTGCTTTAAAAGAAATAATTACACTGCTTTTTTGTTACCCAGGTGATCAGGAGTAGTTCTAAACTGAGTAAAATCTTCTTGGCTGCTATGGTGCATGAACTTTATAGGACAGGGATGGGTGAAACCACTTTTGAAAAGGTCTACTTGCTTGAGCTTTTCTTGCAGCTTTTGGATATGAACAAGCCTCTTTCATATTGTGCATGCTATCGTGGAGTGGAATGTAATCTAATCGAACAAACCGCCTTCTGCCCTCTCTCCTCCCAAAAAAGAAAAGAAAAGAAAACTTTCCACTTACCTTTTAATCCAGTTAGGTCGGGGGTGTTGGAATGATTGGAAACACTGCAATTTTGTCTAAAGGATGCTTCTTTTCATGCAGTTGGCAATGACCGTTTCATGTTTCTGCACAAGCAACGGGGAAACATTTCCAGGATACGACATACTACTGAAAGTCGGGTAAAACTACGTTAGATATCCATAACATTTTCTACGGTTCATTTAAGCAGCATTATAGACTCTTCTCCCACTCCTGGTTGTGTTTATAGCTTTTATTGAATTTTTTTATTCAGACTTTAGAACTGATGGTCTTCAAACAAAAATATCGTGGTCCAACGCAATCAAGCATTTAATGCATTCATTCTAATGATACCATGCTATTTTGATATAAATATAAGCTTCCAATCAAACAGATGATATCTACTTTAAATGGTTCAAACTTCAATTACTTAGTAATAAATTGTGTGTGTGTTTATTTTTTAATGGCCAGATGCAAGCTTGGAGAGTGCAGGATATTACTGTGTGAGCCGGCTGCACAGCACAAATTGCAGAAATTGCAACTCAATTTTCCAAGGTCGGTGTAGTTAACAATTCATTGTTGTATGTGAAAATTTTTCTCTGTTGTTGAGGGGGAAGGGCGTGCTGGTATCGGAATTTGAGTTCATTTCCTATGCATGGCAGACGTTCTTACTTTTGTTCTCATCGATGAACACGTACTAATTGTGATTACTATTGTTGTTGATGACAGTGATGATGTGATTTTTGCACTCAAAGATAGCGAGGAGCTACCTTGGTTGGCCAAGTATCTATAATTACATATTACAGGGAAACCCAGCAAGAATGTTTAACTGATGACTGAAAATATTCTTTTTCCTACGATTATGAACTTTTCTTGTGAGAACAATTTTGTTTCGTTCTTCCTTTTAACTTAACATTCATTTAAAGTAACAGTATTTATTTGAGACTTATTTTCTTGACGGTGAGTCATATTTGATGAAATTTTGAAGACTTATGCTCAGTAATTTTGAATATGGTTTAAAAGCACTGTACTCTTTTTTGAGACATACTTGAAGACTATTTTAGGAATTGCCGTTGCATTAGAGGAATGAGAGACTAAAATTAGCATGAAGTCAAGTTGCCTTTGTCGGAAAAACAAAATCTGCTGAAAATAACAGTCATTCTATCCTGTGGCAAATCTGATGTCCCATGCTGCATCTAATGCCAAATAGTATTTTCGTAACTGAAATCTTGTTCATTAGGGTGATAAATCATGTCTTGTAATATGTAAAAAACATGCACAAAGGATACATTTAGATTGGGCATCTATTCTGATGGGGATGTTCGACTAAAGTTACAGGCCAGTGGAATCAACTCAGCCATTTCTGGGCAACCATGGCAATCCAGGTTGAAGGCATTGCTTGGAATCTGGAATAGGGACAATAGGGCCGAGAAAAATGCGCCACCAGTCGAGTATAATAGTGACGAGCATTGCAGCACCTAAAGCATCTATGGCCACTCGGGGCAAGTCCCATTGTTTATCTGGTTTCTCATCAATCCTATGCATTGAGAACAACCACCATCAGTAAAACAGCAATAGCATCATTGCATCAAGGCATATTTGATACACAACTGGACAAGATTAGATAGTATAATGGATATAGTGTCAAACTTTTTTCTTAGATAATCCAGTCTATTGTTGTTCAATTCATCTTACCAAACATGTCATTAGACTCTTCTTGATTTTCAACAAGATTTATATCAATTTATTGACCGTTGCCACTTCCAAATGGGCCCACGGCTGGCCTTTTTTGACTTGCTTCTCACACAATTCTCAAACTGGAACCCACACCCACTTTGCAACAGTAAAAAAAAAAGGATTTTAATCTCGCAAAAAGTGGAGGCAGACCGGGGCTGAAACATGTAGCCGCAATACAAGATATATCCTTTGTCAGGATTAATCACATTTCGGTCAAATATACAATTCTTTTCATCTAGGAATTTCTTGTTAACGCGAGAGAAAGAACTCTAGCGGCACACTAATTTGTATAATTGCAAATGCCAGCAACAAAAGAAGATAGTTTTCATGAGCAATACAATCGTTAAATGCAAGCTTATCTTTCAAATACACACTACTTCTAAAGATTTTAATTTTTGTTATCTATTTATTGATATGAAAGCCAGGATTTTTTACTCCACCACCTGTGCTTAGAAGTGGTTTTAACTTGATTCATATATAATGCAATTGTCGAATCCTACATATTCATCCTACAGAAAATCCTTTGATTAAAAAACCAATCATAAGCCCTAAGCCAATCATATATAATGTTTTACAATAACTTCTTCACCTCCCCTAAAATAAAAAATAAAAAACCAATCATAAGCCCAAAAAAATACATACGGGGGTTGGGGCTGAGGTGGTGGATTGTCTGGATATAGTTACATACCTTAAAAACATTGGGAAGCTGACCATAAAATAAATTGCATAAAACAAGGATCCAACTCTATACATGGAAGCCCGGTCCACAAACTCGTAATAGGGGAACTGCACAAGACCAAAACAAAAAGATAAATCTTACAAGCCTCATATTATGCAAGTCATCTGCTGAAATTGTCTCAAAATTCAGACGAACATATTATCAATATTGGCACATGGATATAAAGAATTCTTTTTTTCACAATATCTTCACTACTTACGTTTGAAATAGCAAATGATGCGACATCACGCCGGAAGTTATTTAATTATTTTTCTGTTGCTATTGGACCTTATCATTTATTTTATTATTATTGAGCCTGTAATAGTTGGTTGACCCAAACCCATTAGATTTTCGCTATTTATTAGTTATTTCCTTGTTATTAGGACAATTGATGAATTGATTGAATAAAATTGCGTTTGACGGCTGCCTCGTTTTTCCCCTCCCCCTTCTTCTTCTCGGCTTCTTCCCTTTCTTCTTCTTCTTCTACATCAAAGTGGTATCAGAACCAAAACCTGATTATCTTCTTCCTCAACCGTTAGTTAAAAAAAAAAAAAAAACTTAGGGAATTCTTTTGAACAACCCACTGTTGCCACTCCCGTCACCCACACAAACAACAAACAAAATTCCAGCCGCCAAAAACAACTATGCACCACCATACCATAACCTCAAAACCCACGCACCAACAGTCCCACCCGCAGGTATTGCTCTCAGCGAACCCACAATTAGTCGGTGCACACAACCACCGAAGCCACAATTCAATTCAGTAACTACTTCTCATGCAGTTGGCAATGACCGTTTCGTGTTTCTGCACAAGCAATGGGGAAACATTTCCAGGATACGACATACTACTGAAAGTCGGGTAAAACTACATTAGATATCTGTAACCATTTTCTACGGTTCATTTAAGCTGCATTATAGACTCTCCTCCCACTCCTGGTTGTGTTTATAGCTTTTATTGAAATTTTTTATTCAGACTTTAGAACTGATTGTCTTCAAAAAAAAAAAAAATCCTGGTACAATGCTTTGTGATTTCTTCTGCCTGTTATACGCAACGCAATCAAGCATTTAGTGCATTAAATCTAATGATACCATGCTATTTTGATATAAATATAAGCTTCCAGTCAAACAGATGATATCTACTTTAAATGGTTCAGAACTTCAATTACTTAGTAATTGATTGTGATAGTTTCTTTTATTTTTTAATGGCCAGATGCGAGCTTGGAGAGTGCAGGCTATTACTGTGTGAGCTGGCTGCAAAGCACAAACTGCAGAAATTGCAACTCAATTTTCCAAGGTCGGTGTAGTTAACAATTCATTGTTGTATGTGAAAATTTTTCTCTGTTGTTGAGGGGGAAGGGCGTGCTGGTATCGGAATTTGAGTTCATTTCCTGTGCATGGCAGACGTAGAATACTTGTGTTCTCATCAATGAAAATGTACTGATCGTGATTATTATTGTTGTTGATGACAATGATGATGTGATTTTTGCACTCAAAGATAGGAGGAGCTACCTTGGTTGGCCAAGTATTTATAATTACATATTATAGGGAAACCCAGAAAGAATGTTTAACTGATGACTGAAAATATTCTTTTTCCTACTATTATGAACTTTTCTTGTGAGAACAATTTTGTTTCGTTCTTTCTTTTAACATAACATTCATTTAAAGTAACAGTATTTATTTGAGACTTATTTTCTTGATGGCGAGTCATATTTGATGAAAATTTGAAAACTTATGTTCTGTATCATATACCAAACACATTCAAGATGTTTCAAAAGCGCTGTACTCTTTTTTTTGAGACATACTTGAAGACTATTTTAGGAATTGCCATTGCATTAGAGGAATAAGAAACTAAAATTAGCATAATATCAAGTTGCCTTTGTCGGAAAAACAAAATCTGCTGAAAAGAACAGTCATTCTATCCTGTAGCAAATCTGATGTCCCATGCTGAATCTAACGCCAAATAGTATTTTTGTAACTAAAATCTTGTTCATTAGGGTGATAAATCATGTCTTGTACTATGTACAAAACATGCACAAAGGATACATTTAGATTGGGCATCTATGCTGCTGGGGATGTTCGACTAAAGTTACAACAAGAAGCAAACAAAATGCATCTGAAATCAGGGAAGAGATGTAAACTTCAATTTCTACTGGATCATGCAGACCAGTGGATCAACTCAGGCATTTCTGAGAAACCATGGCAATCCGGGTTGAAGGCATTGCTTGGAATCTGGAATAGGGACAATAGGGCCGAGAAAAATACGCCACCAGTCGAGTATAATAGTGACAAGCATTGCAGCACCTAAAGCATCTATGGCCACTCGGGGCAAGTCCCATTGTTTATCTGATTTCTCATCAATCCTATGCGTTGAGAACCACCATCAGTAAAACAGCAATAGCATCATTGTATCAAGGCATATCTGCTACACAACCGGACGAGACTAGATAGTATAATGGATATAGCGTCAAACTTTTTTTCTTACATAATACAGTCTAATATTGTCCAATTCATCTTACCAAACATGTCATTAGGCTCCTGTTCTTGCTTTTCAACAAGATTTATATCAATTTATTGACCGTTGCCACTTCCAAATAGGCCCATGGCTGACCCTTTTTTGACTTGCTTCTCACACAATTCTCACACTGGGACCCACACCCACTTTGCAACAGTAAAAAGAGGATTTTAATCTCACAAGAAGTGGAGGCAGACAGGGGCTAGAACATGTAGCCACAATACAAGATAAATCCTTTTAGTCGGGATTAATCACATTTCGGTCAACTACACGATTCTAGGAATTTCTCGTTAATGCGAGAAAAAGAACTCTAGAGGCGCGCTAATGTGTATATAATTGCAAATGCCAGCAACAAAAGAAGATAGTTTTCAAGTGTTGCTTAATAAGTTATTATGAGCAATACAATCATTAAATGCAAGCTTATCTTTCAAATACACTCTACTTCTAAAGATTTTAATTTTTCTTATCTATTTATTGATATGAAGGATTTTTTACTCCACCACTTGTGCTTAGAAGTGGTTTTAACTTGATTCATATTATCATATATAATGCAATTGTTGAATCCTACTTTATTCTTCCTCCAGATCTTTTGATTAATTTCTTCTATATCCCATTTTTCTCAATCATGTTTTACAATAACTTCTTCTCCTCCTCCCTGGAAAAACATATAAAAATAAATAAATAAATAAAACACCAATCATAAGCCCAAAAGAATACATATTCTGAAATTATCTTGTACATCAGATCCTAAATACAGCCAATCCCAACATTTTTTCTTCCCTTCCTATTAATGTTAATTTATTGTTTTGAATCTCATATTTTGTGAATACATGCTCAATTTCAACAGACTAACACAAAAAGGCAATGTTATGGTGTTACCTCTATCACCCGAAGTTATGCCCATAGCAAATACCCGTGCATTATGCTTGAATTAGTATAATACAATATCATGACAAATGCATGAATAGATATCTCTATTTTTTGTGGTGGGGTAGGGGGTGGGGGCTGAGGTAGTGGATTGTCTGGATATAGTTACATACCTTAAAAACATTGGGAAGCTGACCATAAAATAAGGATCCAACTTTATACATGGAAGCCCGGTCCACAAACTCGTAATAGGGGAACTGCACAAGACCAAAACAAAAGATAAATCTTAACAAGCCTCATATTATGCAAGTCATCCGCTGAAATTGTTTCAAAGTTAAGACGAACATATTATCGATAATGGCACTTGGATATAAAGAATTCTTTTTTCACAATATCTTCACTACTTACGTTTGAAATAGCAAAGGTCTCAAGACATGCTATAAAATATGAAAAGGCTAGAATCCAGGCACCCTTAAAAAGCCATTGTGTCTTCTCTGGCAAGTGATCAATAGAATGTTGAAGCCTACGAAGTGTCATATTTGATGAAACGTGGTAAAACAAGAAGCACACATGCGTGAGAAGGAAAGTTGTGTGTGGTACCTGCAAAACTTTATATCACATTCAAAGGAAAATGAAATAGAAAATATCACAAATGAGTGGAAATGAATATAAAATACACGCCTTACATTGTTCATCTTCCAGGAGGGAAAGGTGTAAGAAGCGCCCAAGACGGTGAAAAAATAGTGGGTCCAAAAGTAATTTCCAACATAACTGAAAACTATGATCCAGAGATTAGCCTGTCACAACATCAATTTTGTAGTCAGACTGATGCAAAACACTGTGGATAACAATTAATTTTGAAGCAAAATCGAAATGCTTCCTCCTATAAAAAAGTAGGACTTTCATTGTTTATCTTTTGTTACATGGTGTAAAGTCTAAATAGGGCAAAAGCAGAGTTCATTCATAAGATAACTTCAGAAACGAAAAAGTTGGTTTTCCTTTTCCATAAAACCAAAAGCACGTCTCCTAATTGTATGCCGATATGAAGATAGATTTTGGAACTGAGTTTCTACAATGGTGTTTCGGTCTAATTTAAAAATTGGCTCAATATTTTAGTTTACATGTCTGTAGGCATGTTTGGTAGCTTTATCAGCATGGCTTTTTGGGAGCAAAAGAAGCTTACAAATGAGTGATTGAGATTTATCATGTAAGAGTGTTTACCTTTACCCAATAACGATCCTTCCAACAAATGCAGCTATCAGCCTGCAAATTAAAAGAAAAAAAAGTCATTGACTATGGAAAATGACCTTTTATCATCCAATGAATTATCATAAAGAACCCAGTTAGTTTCAGATTAAAATTAGGCTTAACAGCTTCGATTCACTTCTCTTTATGAACTATGAATAAATCGGGAAGAAGCATTGAGTGATTCACCTTTCCAACCAGAAGCATTGGTACAAAGAACGCAGGGAGTGCCGAAACAAGTCCCGGAAACAGATACTCCCATTCCGTGAAACTCTGACAAGAAGAACTTGAAGTTAAAATAGCATCTTGCAACATGTGAAGGAATGTATTAGAACAAGAAGATGACTTCAATATCCATGTCCATATACAGATACAAAAACCATTAAGGCAAAGGTTAGAGGACTGAAAATTAAGATGCAACTGTTTCATGATAAAAGTCAGCTATTATTGCTCTATATTATGTTATGGGCGAGAAAATAAGGACTTGTGGATTTAAATATATGATAATAACAATTTGCAAATACTACCAAGAATTACACCGTGCAAGATTTGCGCTTTACTCCAAAGAGGCCAGGATATAGAATGGTTGAAAGATAATTTGACTGTGACAATGCCATTACATGCAGTATCGGCTTAAAAAACAATGTAGTACCATAACCTCTAAATCATCAATTGAATCCAGTTTCCAGTTTGTTGATAGAGAAATCAGCCATAACAATACAACCTGAAGGAGTGAAATTAATCTAAACTCGGAACATGGTGTGGTTAAAAGATCTCTTGTAATGCGCAATGTCCTGTATGATAAGGGTGTCCAGGGTACCCCCAGCAATAATTCTCAGATGTTGAAGTTAGCAAGCGAAAAGGAGGAAAACAGCTGATAAAGAATAAGGTCAGTTAGACGGTCCTATAGGCTATTTCAGCACCTTAGAGAATCTATGTATTGATAGTTACCTAATTAACGACCTAAAATTTCTTAGCATTCTAGGGGTGAGATAGTATCATCTAACTCATTTTATTCATCCTCGACCATCACTCTGCTTTTTGCATGCTAAAATAAACAGCATACAGCCTTCACTGCAGAGAACCCCAATGAACTTTTTTTGCATGAGAAAGCATGTGGGAAAAGTTCTTCTATGAGCCACACCAAGATCTGAGTTTAGAGAAATTTTCATCACAAGCCAAGCAGGGAACAAAAACATCTCTTGCATAGCTCAACTCCTTATGCCAAAGCCAATGCAACGGAACAGGAAAAGTTATATTCAGGATGCCAAAGTTAAGAAAGCTTGTTTATAAATAAGTACTTTTCATAATTTTTTTATTTCTGTGATCGTTTTAAAAATTAATTCTCTAGTAAGCAGAATAGAATAGATTTTTGTCACACCAAAAACAGCAGGCTAGTAAATCATTCTCACTCACTACAGCCAGATACTAAGTTAGCCAAACCCATATATAAATATTTGCATGAGTTGCAAGTGCATATTTTCACATAATCATGCCCTTTACTTTTCATGATTCATCCCCCATTTTTGTATGCTTCACAACAATAGTAAAGCTTCTCCTTCTTTTTTATTTCGAAACAAGAATTCAAACTACATTGTAATTTAAGCACGAGAACACTAGAAGTTTCTTTCTTAAAAGGACTCAATCAAATCAGCCGTTATTTCACCCAAAATGTTAGAATCAAGCCTCGAAAGACTGAACTTAGAAATTGCTAAACGGGATTAATTAAATAAAAACAAAACAATATTCTATCAAATCAGCTTCGCATTCACTTAAATAAATCATTTAGAATCAAGTATGTGCATTCGAGTATAAAACAGACCTCATAGAGCTTGTAAGGAACGATAAGACCAAGGCAGAGAGTGAGCCAAAATGGAGTGTAGAAAAGGAAAAACAATTCACCCCATCTCTTGCTAGGATCTTGAGCCAGCCAGAGATTTGAACTTGAGCAACACACTTCACTACCTGGATATTGCACACCAAAGAGCGAAATCAAATATACAAAAATCAAAATCTTGAAAACCCAGATTAAAAATGCTACTGATGTAGTGGAAAATCACCTCCTAGTTCTTTGTGCAATTGGGATGCAGATTGTGCAGATTTCTTTTCTTCAGTTGACATAGCAAGATTCTCATTGCACTCGCGAGACATAGTTGAAGGAGGCATTGAGAAGACGAGTATAAATAGTGTTTCAAGATCTGGAATTATGAGGTTGTATTGTTTATCTCGACTTTGTATACTTTCTTGCCAACGACCAGCAGTATCAAGCTTTTTTAACTCTCTTTATGAAAAACGTGCTCCAAAAATGCAACATATTTATTTGTACTGAAGATGGTATAGTGTAGGCAGGGCCGAACGGAGGCTTACCAAGCCTATCCCAAACTCATTTAATTTTTTTAGGTAAAAATAAATGAAATTCGTCTGACTATAAGTAATATCATGACCAAATTTCCAAACATTTGGATCTACTGGTCACGTATAAATATACATTGTACGTTATTTTAAAATACTTTATAATTGTTGTTCTAATTACTCCAAATTAGAATGCATTGCACGTTATTCTAAAATACTCCAAATTATATAAACCAATTAACTTACTAATATTTTTCAACTCTTTCTATGAAAGACGTACTTGAAACATGCAACATATATTTTTTGGACTGAAGATGGTATAGTGTAGGCAAGGCCGAAGGGAGGGTCGCCGAGCCTATCCCAAACTCATTTAATTTTTTTAGGTAAAAATAAATGAAATTCGTCCGGCTATAGGTAATAATATTATGACCAAATTTCCAAACATTTGGGTCTACTAGTCACGTATTTAAATATACATTGTATGTTATTGTAAAATACTTTATAAGTGTTGTTCTAATTACTCCAAACTAAAATACGTTGCACATTATTCTAAAATACTTTATAAGTGTTGTTCTAATTACTTCAAACTAGAATACGTTGCATGTTATTCTAAAATACTCCAAATTATATAGACCAATTAACTTACTAATATTTTTTAAATCTCTTTATGAAAGATGTACTCAAAAAATGCAACATATTTATTTGTACTGAAGATGGTATAGTGTAGGCAGGGCCGAAGGGAGGCTTACCAAGCCTATCCCAAACTCATTTAATTTTTTTAGGTAAAAATAAATGAAATTCGTCCGACTGTAGGTAATAATATCATGACCAAATTCCTAAACATTTGGATCTACTGGTCACGTATAAATATACGTTGTACGTTATTTTAAAATACTTTATAACTGTTGTTCTAATTACTCCAAACTAGAATGCATTGCACGTTATTCTAAAATACTCTAAATTATATAAACCAATTAACTTACTAATATTTTTCAACTCTCTTTATGAATTACGTACTTGAAACATGCAACATATATTTTTTGGACTGAAGATGGTATAGTGTAGGCAAGGCCGAAGGGAGGGGCTCAAAGCCTATCCCAAACTCATTTAATTTTTTTAGGTAAAAATAAATGAAATTCGTCCTCGCTGTAGATAATAATATTGTGACCAAATTTCCAAACATTTAGACCCACTAGTCACGTATAAACATACGTTGCATGATATTCTAAAATAATTTATAAGCGTTGTAAAAGTAATATTTGAATATGCGCGAATAAAAAAATAATTAAAATAATTATTTACGTGAAATGAACTTTTTATTCAAAGAGAATCTCTTTGCACTATAATTTTCTTGTGATTAGGTGTATCTCACTTTACTAGAACATTTGTAGTTGCTATAAAAATTCCTCTTGAAAGTGCAACATATAACTGTCCGTGCGAGAATATATGTTGTGAAAGATATATTTCGACGTCCATCCTTGAACCTTGTTGATTGTCATTGCAGAAGAGATGCTAACAAGAAAAAATTTCATGAATTATTTTACCTTAAGTTTGAAGATGATTAACAGAAAAAAAAAATATTAATAATTGAATATCAAGATTAAGATTAGAGACGTTTTGTGGATAATAGGATAATATAATTACAAAATAAATAGTAAACGTATTACCTCCTTGTCAATTAGTATAAGCCTCAAAATATCGAAATTTTCAACATTGTTGGAATAATATTCGACTAAACCCTTTTGAACTATCGTTACTTTTTCCATCATTCATTTTCATACGTCGATAAGCCTCTTACAACCTTTTATTTCATAATGGGGGAGAGCAAAATATTTGACGATTGAAATGAAATAACAACCAATTTGTGACAATAATTTAAATAGTTGAGAGATTAATTCATTTACGTTTAACACTCATGGGAACAATCAATTACATTCATTAACATGAAATGTAATTAATTTGAATTAATGAATGTTGAAAAATAATAATTTATATACACGCGATCTTAAAAAATAATTTAGACAAAAAGGTGTGTACATGAACATGGAGAATAAATTTATATCATAAATTAAATGAATAATCTTGAAAATAAATAAGTGTACATGACTTTGAATAATTTATTTACTCTTAGATTAATTGAATAGCCTCCAAAACAAATAAAGTATACATGAACTTAAAGAATTAATTTACACGCTTTTGATCTAAATATGAGATAAATATAAGTTACTGAAAAGAATTGTAAAGTCTTATTGAAATAATTGAATTGTATTAGAGCTAGAATCGTACAAAAAATTATTCTCACTCGATATTCAGCACTTGTTTGATTCTCATTATTTTTCAAATATATTTTTTCTCTACTTTTTAACCACACATTCTTTAAAAAAAAAATTACACACAAATCCAAATATTTTTCTTATTTTTTAACTATACATTTTTCCATCAATCAATTATTTAAAAATACATTCTTCTATAAAAATGAGGCTCAAAACAAAATATATTATAGATTTATAGCACTTGAAAAGATATATTTAACATAATTTCACGAGAATATGTATATATGTATCAGCAGTGCTCCATGTACAGAAGTCATTTTGACAGAAAATTCACAGAAAACACACGTGGGTCCCGCACATTATTGTTATTTTTAAGGAAAATACTATGTGTACATTATGGTACACATAACCGTGTCCATAATGGACACGTGTATCCCCTATTGGGGAGGATGACGGCGGGCCAGGCTCCCTTCCACTAGGGAGGACACATATGTCCATTATGGATACGGCTATGTGTACCATAATGTACACATAGCACAATCCTATTTTTAATACATGGTGATGTCCACTCATTATTAGTATTCTGGTGGTGAATTTCTGTGAAAGGATTTCTATACAAATGGATTTTTCCTATATGTATATATATAATGTGTCCATCGAAAAAGACCTGTAAAAAAATAAGTGGTAATTACATGAAACCCTACTTTTTAAGATTCAAATTCAAAAATCAAATTTCAAGTTTTAATTTTCAAAAATCATATATTTTATATATAGATACAGGTTTTTTATATTTAATTAAATATTAATAATAATATTATAAAAATTAATTTATATACACTCCACTCCACCCCACCCCACCTTAAATCCCTAATCTCTCTCTCTCTCTCCCTCCGACTTGGAAGGGCATTTTTCTTCCCCCCCTTTTTTTTTAGTTTTTGAGTGGTGTGGGTGCTGGAGGTGTGCAGTGCGGTGGTGATGTACTTTGTGGTGTTGTAGACGCGATGGTGGTGCGGTGAGTGGTGTGTTGTTGTGTGCGGTGGTGGTGGTGGTGTAAGTTGTTGTGCGCGGTGGTGGTATGGTGCGGTGGAATGGTTTTTTTGACGATGATGTTGTGTCGTGGCGGTAGCGGTGAAGGTGTGTGGTGTGGTGGTAGGAACGTAATTCTCTCGTGGCTCCATCAGTCCCTCGCCTTTTTCGTGGCTCCTTCAGATCTGTCAGTGGAGTAGACCCTAGACGAGTAAACCAGAAAACATGAGCTAGCGGTGGTGGAGGAGATTGGTGGTTTTTCGATTTTATAATTTTTTCAGGTTTTGTTTTGCAAATTGTTTGTGTTTTAGTGGTGCTTGTTGTGGTGGCTGTTCAGTGGTGGTGGTGCAATAATATGTTGTTGTTAGTGGCGATGGGTAGTGACGATGGCTATGGTGGTACGTTTCTGTTGGTGGTGGAGGTGGATTTGGTGGTGGCTATTTGTTGGTGATGATGTCATGGTGGTGGTGCTGTTGTTATGGTGGCGTCGGTGAGCGGGTGATGATGATTGTGGTCGTATGTAACCCATTAATTGACCCGTGACCAACTATTTGATCACTTGTGACCAATTATTTAACTTTGACTCTTAAAATTTGATAATTTGTGATTTTAAAGTTCGAACTGTGACTCACAATTGATTGAAGTTGTGACTGAAAAATAAATTGTGAGCTATAAATTTTTTGATTTGTGACCTCGAAATAATTTGTGACCTGCAAAATTTTTGGTCTGTGATGAATAAATAAATTGTGACCTATAAAATTCTTGAACTGTGGCCGTAAATTAATTTGTAACGTAAACAATTATGATTTGTGACCCAAAAAAATATGTCACTGAATAAATTGTAGAGTCACATATCACTGGTCACGAGTTTGAGTTCATAAGTCACAGTCATTTTTTATAGGTCACAAATCAATTTAAACGGGTCACATAGCAATATTAACAGGTCACGTGTCGTTTTGTAGAATCACGATTCAAATTTATAGGTCACAAATTAATATTAATAGGTCACAAGTAACGATTGTCGAAATCGGAGAAGTCACCGAAATAAAGAGACGGCGGAACGGTCATCGGAATAGTTACCGGAATAACTGTCGGAATCGAAAAAGTCACCTGAAATTTCACCAAAAATTTCGCCGTAACAGTCGTGGGAAGTCACCGAGAAGTTCATCGGAATCGGAGTAGTAGTGGGAACGGTCGTCGGAGCAGTAGGGGTGGTGGAGGTGGAGCGAGTTAATTATATTTTATATATACATTGTGTGTGTGAGTGTGTCAAATATCTTATTTTAGAAATTTGAAAGTTGTTTTAAAAATAGGATAAATGAATTTTTCGCAAAAAATAAATGTCTTGTCAGTCAAATCGGTTGTAGAACATTCCATGATATTCTAATCCATTTCCAACAATTTTCAATTTTTAACCGATTCACTTTGAGCCTCAATATTTCATGATTGTGTAATGCCGCTGCTCCTTCAAGCTGCAGTACACGATAAAGCAAATAAAGCCGATGATATATTGGGGCAATTTGCAAAACTTTCAAAGATTGTGCGGGCACTGGTTGCAGCATCTGAGGGGCATATCCTCAGATAGCAGCCAAATCATTGTTCAAAAATGTACCCAATATTGATCGCAAGCCCGTATCAATTGCCACCCTTTTTATCTCTCAAAGAACGTGCTCGAGATATTGATGGTGCTGATGACATGACAGAAGACAATAAGCTTGATGGCATAATGCAGGAAGCTGCCTCTTTAAAGCTCCAGCACATAAGTAAGAGGCTGCTATACGAGTAGCTGGTGAAAGGCTACGGAAGTATTGATGCTTTAGTTGAGCTGATTGGGACAGCAGTTTATACAGACCAAGCAGAAGCTTACAAGAAGCAGTTGAAACCACTACCTGGATTGAATGCAATTGATGTTGAGAGTGGTCCTACTGTGAGACACCTTGAGCATATGAGGTGAAGAGTAAAGAGAAAACAAAGAAGAAAAGGAAGAGAGCCACAGTATCCAGAGGGGTTCCTCCACCTGATCCTGAGAAGTGTCCAGTTACAGACTGAAGAAAAAGGTTAAGAGAGAAGCTCAAATTAAAGGTTCTCATGGTGCTGCTGTTCAAGAGACTGGCGAGAATGGCAGAGGTCAAGAGGAGGTGGAGATAGTTGTGGACAGTAAAACTTCTGTGGGAATGACCCAGATGAAGAAGATTTACACAAAAAACAAATTGAAGGAATTATGGGAATCTGTGTTCAATCAATACTACCATATTCTCATTGAACTTCATCAAGCCACATGATATAACTCTTTATCTTCTCCTGTTTTTGATAACATCTCATGAAGGGAAAAAAGATGGTAAAGATTCTAACAAAGACGTAAAGAGACTATGAAAAAATTATCACGAAGGATATAACATGAAATCTGTCATCATAAATTTTAAACCTCTTCAATGACAAAAGTTGCAAGAAGAAAAAAAATAACCCTTCAAAGGGAAACAATGTTTGGGATCAAAACTCCCTAAATTAAATTATTGGGAAGGGTGAAATTTTGCATTTGACAAATCCTCAAACTAAACAACAAAAAGATTTTCATCACCATCTATTGCTAAAGAAAAAAGGAACTGAGTGTTACTAAGCCCCACCAGAGCCATATTTCTTTCCGAAAACAAGCACCTGAAGTTTGTCATAACCGGCAAGCACACCAGCACCAGCAACAGCACGAAGAATGTTGGCACCAGCACCCTTGAACAATGATTTTGCACCCTCATTCTTCAGGATTTGAGCAAATGCATCCATAGAGCTCTTGTACTTCACGGCTTCACCAGATGTCATCATCATTCTTCTGCGAACTGTGTCAATCGGGTAGGAGGCAAGTCCAGCACCATTTGTGATAAGCCAACCAAGAGCAAAGCTAGCAAAGAAACTATCCTGTAATATGGTGACAATACAGTATCAAGAATGAGAACAATTCAATGAACCAAACAAGTCAAGTCACCATATTAAATCCCAAATTGAAATATGTTCATTCAATGCTAATAGAAGCACATAGCAATGCAATAAGTAATCAATCCATTCGTATAATTTCACCATGTAAAGATGTTTGGAGTCCAACTACGAAACAATATCTGGAAAAACACACATAATTCTCAGAGTTATAACTAACCTGCAATGATCCAGTCAGGAGCACTGGCTTCAAAGAGTCGTACATTCCAAAGTACAAACCACGGTACACAATAATACCAACACATGAGATGTTGAATCCACGGTACAGCCCAGCAATACCATCAGATTTGAGGGTTTTCCTGTAGACATCAACTAAACCATTGAACTGCCTCTCACCACCCTTCTTGGCAGCCTTGGCATCATTTGCAAGACGGGTACGAGCATAGTCCAGGGAGTACACAAAGAGCAGGGAGGAAGCACCAGCAGCACCACCTGATGCAAGGTTGCCAGCAAACCATTTCCAGTAGCCATCACGGTCCTTCTTGAAGTTGAAGAGTCTCTTAAAATAGTCCTTAAATGCAAAGTTCAAAGCCTACGGAACATGCAATAACAGAAGTCAAAACATAAATAACATGAGACAAATGGAAATTCTTTGCACCATGAAAACATGGTAAATAGATTTTATAATAAAAATCACATAGTAAACCTGAGTGGGGAAGTAACGGATGACATTAGCAGTGTTTCCTCTCCACAAAGATCCAAAACCTTCCTCCTGAATTGTTCTCTTGAAACATTCTCCAATTCCTTTGTAAGGTTCAGAGAGTCTGCCAGCCTTGATCATTTCATCTTGGTTTTGGATCAAAAGTTTCACACGCTCAATAGGGGCAGCAGCAGTTTTTGACACAGCCGCTGAAACTCCACCCATTAGAAAGTCAATACCAAAGCTGGCCAAGCCTTTCTCTGCAGGAGCTTGGACAAACACTGGTGAAGCATTTGCAGAAACCAGAGATAAATCCTGGGTGGCTCTGCAAGACATGGGATACTGCAATCCTGCATTTGTGTAATTTCCATATGCAAATCGCCTTTGATACACAGCAGGGCTTTGGTAGCCACCATAGCGAGGTTGTTCTTGAGAGATACTTGAACTCAGATGTAGCTGGTTGGCTACCTGCTTAACAATAGTTGAATGCTGGTATTGATCTGCCATTATGACTAACTAAAAAAACTCCTGCAGATTCACAAAAAATGGTGGTCAGTTCATACTAGAAAAAAAAACCATGATCAGACTGTCTTGAGGAATTCCAACACCAGAACCTATTGCTAGCAATATTTTTAACTAGTTTGATAAGGATCATCTAACAAAAATCTCAAGAAGTCTTCAACTCGCACAAGAGAATCATTCAGTTGCAAGTTGAATATCACTTTTAACCTCAATTGTTAACTAAATCAGGAACAAACTTTAATTATCTTTGCATAATGCACAAAAGAATTGCCCAATTAGGGACTTAAATGCAACAAAAATTCTAGCATTAGAACCAGAAAGCATTGTGATCCAGCAAAACAGCTATAATTGCATAATCAAGGGCATTGACAATGAAATATGATCTTCAATAGTGAGCGATACTTAGTGCCGAAAGACCAAGTTCAGTCAGTCAAACAATGATGATCATACTGAGTCTTGATTATATGATCAAAATGCAGTAGATCTTCCCATCGCTTATGCCTCTTATAGATGAATGAACAAATAAATCTAAAAATTACTTAAACTTATATATCCCGGAACTGCAATAATATTGAGGATACAATGACTAAAAAGTAGATCGTGTAGTGCATGATAGAACTTGCACAATAGAAAGGGAAGTAGCCTCTATAAACCGCAAAATTATCAATCAGCCAAGGGAAAATCAATATCTATGTGCAAAAAGTCCAAAATACAGGCAAGCACGTTGATTTCGACCAGATCTGCAATATATTGAACATTATCGTTTGGAAATGAACGGTACTACCAAAATTCAAAATTCAAAATCCAAAAATACGAGAAATAAAATAAAATAAGCCATATAGCAGAACGTGTAGATACTCAGACACTAGTGTAAACATCAGATCTACAAAAAAATTGAAAGTAGTGAAGTGCATTCAGATCTACAAAAATGTAAAAGAAAACAAACCTTAAAAATGAGAACTTTACTATATTTCATTCACAGATCTAAAATTCTAAGATGCTCAGTGAACAAATACATATATAAAAAAATCACAGTACCCAATAAGAGGAATCGAATGGGTTAAAATTGAAACAGAAAGGGACGGTCATAAAACAACCGAAATTCAATCTGAAGCAACGGGGCAAAATGATTGGATTGAGCGATGAAATTTGAAATTACCTGCGTTCGAATGGCCCCGGAAATCGGGAAGAGAGGAAAGAAGAACGAGGAGAAATGTATAGGTGCAGAGGATTTGAACGACAGAGCGAGAGGCCAATCGTGGAGGCTGGACACAACTATATATAGTTGCTCGCCATAACCTAGCTGTACATATTTTACCTAGCGGGTTGGAGGGCACATATAGCGATGCCAATGTGGATGTCATTAGGGCTCGTGTCCAGTAGTGGTGTCCAAAGGGTCGAGTCAATTTGAGATTAGCTCGCATTTGGATTAATCAAGATGTATATCTTGCTTTACATTATAAATGACATTTTCTCTTATACGGCAAAATTTGGACAATGATGTGAAATGGTGTTGAGAAAATCGAAGGAGATGATAGTGTCACGTGGAAGAATGCTAATAAAAATGTAAATATTAATGTACAAGTAGTATGATTGATTTCATTTTGGGGGGTAATAAACGCAAAACATTACTACTATTTTCTTTCATTATGCAATTGTTTTGATTTTAATTTTGACATTTGAACCTTCGTATTGACCTATCTTTGTGTGAAACATACTTACCATCCATTTGATCCGTTAAAAACTTGTAAAATGACAAATTTACACACATATTTAAAAAAGCAAAAAAGAAAAGAAAAAATTGCAATCTTAATCTCAAATCTTTTCAAATAGCAAAACGAATCTCATCTAAAACAATAAATTATATGTATATTTAATAAATTCGAAGTACTTTTATGTTACTAAATAGTTAATTTTTTTCTGTTGATCATAAACTTTTTATAGAGAACGTGGTGTGTCCATCCAATGAGGAGCAGTCACCTCATCGGATGGCCCGACCTCACCCAATAAGATTGGCCACCTCGAGACTTGAGGTGAAAAGACAGATAAACTCAAGCTTGAGGTGGCCTCGCCTCATTGGGTGTGGCAGGGCCATCCGATGAGGTGGCAATTCCTCATTGGACAGTCGTACCACATAGAACAAAGCAACCATCTTACCCAATTATTTCTCCATTTTATAACAACTCTTTTTGAGAAGGTTGTATAAGTAAAAGCTCTATTGATAAAAATTCTACCTTGTAGTTTTGCTGTTCTTTCTATTTCGATTAGGGACAGTTAAAAAAGGTTTCAGGTAAATTGTTGAAAAATCTTAGACAATGTGAAAGAAATAAAGAGGATTTTGGGCGTTTGTTATGTTTTCTATTTGAAAGGTGTGGAAATGAAAGGTCAGTTCTTACCATTCAAATTGGAATGCAAATAGAACCTTCTATTGGTTGGTCAAAGTTTGACAAGTAAATGTGTCTTTTGGGAGATGCATAATGCATTTCTCAAGCCCTTTTCCCATTTGTTTTTTCCATATAAAATCTGCGGCATGCGCGTTGAGAGTGGGGAGAGAGCATTAGAAAAAGAAAAAGTAACCTTGAACATGTGGTGTGTGTTGAGAGTGGACAACTTATTAAATTATAAGTAACTTGTAAAGAAGAAACCTCTTGAATTTAGGTACTGATGGGTGGACAAGTATCGGGTTCGATTCAATTCCAAAAATTACATCGAATCAAATGGATTCATTCACAAAATACTCAAAGTTTAATGGATGATTTTAATTCTTGAAATGCTTAGATTGGATCATCAGATGCTACGAGTGGTAATGACCAACTTAAACTTTGGCTTGAGTTCACAGGAAAAACTCGAATAATAGACAACTTATATACATCACGAGAAGATAGCATGCTTATATCATTCAAAATATATCTGTTGCAAGTGGATCACAAATCCCAAAGAGGAAAAATAAAATTTAATTTCTTTTTATGATTGTCTAATTTGTTTTTAAATTGTTAAAACACTTACGTTTTTTTCTATTCATCTTGACAATTGACTTTTCTGCAAGGACGACGAAGAGTAAAAAATGATTAAAAACCTACTGCCTAATTAAGCTCGAGTGTTTTTTAAGAATAGATTTTGTAAAATGTTACTTTTTAAAGATTGTGAGTGTTAGAGAGTTAAAAAAAATATGAATTTATGTAAAAATGAAAATTTCCTAATTACAATATAATTTTAAAATTAACTAACTTATAAAAAATTTCAAAATTATCTGGTGGTATATGATTATGACATGTTCTGTTAATAATTGTGATCTATAAATTGTATGATCGTGACTTAGTATGATTTATGATGTGAACATAATCTATGTGACATGTTATCTGTTAGTTTGTGGACAATTGATTTTTGAAAAAAGTTAATATCTGATTAATGAAATTAAAATTTAAAGAACGTGGATTTAGGTTAAAAAAATATTAGTGGAAATTACAGGGATAATGAGATTTAGAAATCTCAATTCATAAATCATAGATCATATTTACTAATTCAAGATTTAGAGTTTTTAATTAATAAATATTTTTACTGAATATAACAATTCAAAAATTAATTAATCTACCACACACAATTTCAATTCCGAACCCTAACTATCTCTCCCCCCTTTCTCTAAACCTCCTTCCTTTCTACTATCTCTTCTCTCACCATCTTTCTAACTTCTTACCGGCAATAAGGGTCGCACACTATAACCGGTGCAGCTGAAGATGTCGATAAACCCAAACAACAATGCAGCATAGATTGGTTATGGATTGGGCGACGTCGTTGCACGAGGCATTGCACACAGCGAGGCGTCGATCTCCGTTTTCCCCATCAGTACTGCAGATCGAGGGCCTTTCCTCCATTTTTTCTCCAGTCACATATGGTTGTGTTTGTGGTGTAGGTTGTAGTTGTTGGTTGTTAGGTGGTGTTTGGTTGGGTGGTTTGTGGTTATGTGAGATTCCAATACCCTTTCCGACGTGTGTGAGATTCGATGGGTGAGGGTGGTAAAGTGGTGGTGATGGCGAGTAGTATTCCGACGAGATTGAGGACAGAGTAGATTGTTGGGTCGCGGAAGAGCTCCTTTTTGGGGATCAACGAATCGAGAACAACTTGTAGATTCGGCATTTGATTTTTCG
This sequence comes from Fraxinus quadrangulata, assembly GCA_903798255.1. NCBI lineage: Eukaryota > Viridiplantae > Streptophyta > Magnoliopsida > Lamiales > Oleaceae > Fraxinus > Fraxinus quadrangulata. Next base: position 23,222 of record CAIGRB010000556.1, on the reverse strand, counting down.
ATCTCGTTTCACAAAGGCTGTGACGTGGTGGTGGTGGGGGTTGGGTTATCCGGTGGTTGTGGATTGAGGTATGGTTGGTGGTGACGACGGTGCAATGTAGGTGGAGGTGGTGTTTGTGGTGCAAGCGTTGGTGATAGTGATGCATTGTAAGTGGTGAATGCGATAGTGTATTGTAGGTTATGTTGGTGGCGATGATAGTGATGGTGTGGCAGCGACGACTACTGTGGCAGTGGAGTTGGGATGATGTGATAATTATTTTGATATTGTGACCAATAAATTAATTAATTTGTGATCAACAAATAACAGACCTAAAAATTTGTTAAGTTGTAATCAATAATTTGATAATTTGTTACTTATAAATAATTTGTGAGCAATTAATATGATATTTTATGATCATAAAATAAATTATGATTTATAAATTTTGTGATTTATGACCTAAAAATACGTTGCAATATATAAAATTTGTGATTTGTTATCAATAAATAAAGTATGATCTATAAATTTTTTTTTTTTGTTTGATTTGTGACATGTGAATAAATTGTGACCTGCGAAATTTTTGAATTGTGATCGTTAAATAGTTCGTAACCATAAAATTTTTGATTCGTGACCGAGAAATAATTTTTGACCAATTAATTAGATGATTTGTGATCAAATAGTATATAATTATGACCTTAATATATTTAATTATTAAAATATAATTGTTTCATAAATAAAATTTAATTAATATCTAATTTTTAAAATTTTATCTCTTAGTTTTGAAATGAATCATACTTAATTTCTTATATATGAAATTTTTCTTTTTTATTATTATTATTTTATTGAACATATGTAAGGTTGAAGAATGAAGATGAACCCGGGGAAAATTAGGCTCACTGCCCTAAAAAATAATACACTTTTGATTAATACCCTTCAAACTAAATAAAATTATAATTACCATATTAATTATTTCCAACCTCAAAATACACAAAATCCAAATCAGAAAGAGTTAGAAAACTCCGAGACACCTTCGTTCCCAATTTCGAATTCGACTCCAATGTTCTAGCAAGGAAAAAACCTCACGTGAAGAAGCTGCTTGAACCAACAAAGACGAAGACTTCAAGGCTGAGCCTGAGGCGGGGGTTTGGGCCGAGTACTTAAAGCTTGCTAGTGGATAATATGAGATCAAGGCCATGCGTAGATGTTATGGAACCAGACTAGGCTACTTCATGTGTCCATGACAAATTACAGTGTCTGCGGCGGAGTTCCGAAGCTGAGAGAGAGACAGAGTAACCGTCGTAGCTCCGAGGAAAGATGGGCGTTTTGGTGACTGCAACTCAATGGAGTCCTCCTCACACATCCACCGAACCAGTCAAGTACATCACATTCACTCTGTGATTTAGGAACATATCCGTATAAGCACTCACAAATTGGTCTTGTTAGAAGAAACAAATGTGACTTATAAAGACATTGTAAATTCCACAAATCCACAATAATCAAGGCATACCTTTGAACCTGCACTAGAGAGGTATGAATACTCTATTGGGAATTAATTCCAATTTGGGGTTATGAATACTCTATTGGGAATTAATTCCAATTTGGGGTTGTGTTTTGACTTAGTGTTTTTTTGTTGTATTTGTTGCTATTGTTTAGGAAACAAGTTGGATTTGTCTATTCTAGATTTGAAGTTGATCTAGTCTATACAGATCATGCCACTAAGTGTTTGTTATTATGTGTCAAAGAATCTTACAAAAATATTAAGGAGTAGTGGTCACGTGTTTGTAACTAACAAGTGTTGAATGTCTATTTAATCACTTGAAGTCCTGCAATAGAATGAATCATCGGTCAATAAAAAAAGGGTTTCTTCGTGATTTTGATATATTCCTTTTCAATTGAGATTTATACACTTTCAAAGTAGTATCAGAGCAAAGTTGAGAGAATTATAATTTAAGAGTTGTGAGTTATCAAATACCGACAATTAGAGAGTTGTGAGTGATCAACCACATCCACTAATAAATGGCTTCTACTAGTGTCGTACCAAACTTATCTCAAAATGTACCTGTCTTTACTGGACTTAACTATCAGTTTTGGCGTATCAAGATGAGGACTCTATTCTTGTCCTATGATTTGTGGGACCTGGTTTTTTCCCTTTATTTTCTTTATATGGTAATAGATGTTGTCCATTGTTGATAAATTTGGTGGGGGTCATGGATCATGTTAGTGGTTTTACATGGTACTGTTAATGTGAACTTATTTACAAATTTGGTGGGTTAATACCCTAAATAGTCATTGAATTTTAATTTTGTCACTTTTTTTATAATTTTGTCACTTTTGAGTATTTGTCACCTTTTTTTTTTTTTTTAAATTCGTGTCAATTTTTTAAAAATTTTCGTCACTTTTTTGAGTTTGTCACTTTTTTAATTTGTATAACTTCTTTAATTTGTGCCACTTTTTTGAATTCGTCGCTTTTTAAAAATTTATCACTTTTTGAATTTTGTCACTTTTTTAGTGTTTTAACACTTTGTCACTTTCTTGATTTCTATAACTTTTTTAGCGACAAACATCAATTTTTAATAAAAGAAACATTGTATGTCATTTTTTAATAAAAAAGTGACACACGTTAAGTGTCACTTTTTTATTGTCACTTTTTTTTTACCGTGTCACTTTTTTTTTTTACATAGTATTTTTTATTTCCAAAATATGTTTCTTTTGATTTTTCAAAAAACACTTAATTTTAAGAATATTNTTTTATTGTCACTTTTTTTTTACCGTGTCACTTTTTTTTTTTACATAGTATTTTTTATTTCCAAAATATGTTTCATATGATTTTTCAAAAAACCCATAATTTTTGGGTATTTTTGTAAGGTGAAAATTACACATTTCTCTACTTTTCAATATCTATATTCTAAAATCAGATATAAATTTTTAATTTTAAAAAATCAGATATTTTTAGTTAGATACATTATAATTATATATATACAGATTATATTATAATTCAATATAATATAATTAATTATAATATACACAATTCACAAACCCTACAATTTACTCTTTCCTCTCTCTACATTATAGATCGTCGCCCTTCACCCCACACCATCCCTTCGTCGGCAACACAGCTCCGGCGTTGAGGCGCTTCATTAGAGGAGCGTCATCAGCGACAGATGATGAATCCAACGACGCGATCGGTGCAACCTGCTGCTGCCTCCATCTCATCTCCTCTCGACTCTCTTCACCGTCTCTATCGTCGTCGGCTATCGTTGGATGTCGCTGTAGTAGCCCATCGTTGATGCGGAGCTCCTCTCCTCTCTTCTCGATTTTCTGTTTTCTCTCAGATCGCCGTCTCCGCGATGCGACTGGTGATTGTTGTAGATTTGGGGGGTTTTATGGGGGTAGTGGCTGTGGTTGGTAGTGGGTATGAGAGGGTGGATACTGGCAGGCGATTGTGGTTGTAATGTAGTGGTTGATTGCAGTTGCAGACGAAGGTAGAGGCGGTCGGTGGTTGTTGAAACATGTGATTTTGAGCGTAGGATGCGACGGCCATATATTTGGTGGTAACAGCGATGGTGCTACTGGCAGTGGGGCGAGACAATGGTGGTGCTTGCAGTGGTGGTACTGCTGCAGTTCGGTGGTGATGGATCTAGGGACGACACTCGTGAGGTGGTGGTGTTGGTAGTGGTCATGATAATTTTGGATCTGATTTGTTGGCAATGTTTTGGTTGTAGTGGTGGTGAGGTGCGGTGGTTGTGGGTAGTTTTGGTAGCGACGGTGGTGGTATTGTTGGACGTTGTGGTGGGGTGGGGTAGTGAGGGTACAAGACGACAACACGGTGGCGGTGATTTTGTTGAAGATGCAGACAATGGTGGTACAAGTAGAGATTGACGATTGTGGTGTCTGTTTCGATGTTAGTGGTGATGGCAGCGACGGCGATGCGGCTGGTGAGGTAGTGGTCACGGGGGTCGGTGGTGGTCACAAAAGTCGCTGGTGGTCACGAGGGTGGTCACAGAAATCGATGGCGGTCACAAAAAAATCTAACCGTGACCTTAAAATTGTGACTAAAAATTAATCTGCTACCAATAAATTTGAAAATATGTGACTGATAGATAACTGTGACCTGTAATTTTTTGATCCGTGACCAATAAAATAATATGTGACCTGATTTGTGACCTACAAATTTTTTTCCGTGACCAATAAAAAAATCGTGACCTTTAATTTTTTTGATTTGTAACCTCGAAAATAATATGTGACAAATTAATTATGTATATGTGATCATTAATTGTATAATTGTAAACTCATTATATTTAATTAATAAAGTAATTAAATATTTAATTAATAAAATAAATAATTGT